>JACSYO010000185.1:0-10000 GCA_016806645.1 Ophiodon elongatus | reverse complement strand
GATCCGATATGACCCGATATGACCCGATATGATCCGATATGATCCGATATGACCGATATGATCCGATATGATCCGATATGATCCGATATGACCCGATATGACCCGATATGACCCGATATGATCCGATATGATCCGATATGACCCGATATGACCCGATATGATCTGATATGATCCGATATGACCCGATGCAATTCTGACTTGTATTTTCCTACTAATGTCCTCTTTTATTGCAGTTCCACCATTAACATTAACGCAGCTTGTATTTAGAATACCTTTCTCTCTTTTTGAAGGTGGGTTGAAATACAAAACTGAAAATGAAGCGGATGAGACGGTTTCTAACGACAAACTAATCTCGGGTGTCTTTACAAATAAAGACACCCGAGATTAGTTTGTTATTATTGATTTATTTAGTAATCAGTACACGCTGTCATATGGCCTCTGCCATATCTTAGTCGATTAGTCGACTAATCGGTCCTTTGGGACTCGGTCGACTGAGGTTTCTCTTCTCGATTAGTCTTTTTTTTTCCTGCTGAATGACTGATTTCCCAGAAACGTATGAGCTCATCTCTGGTAAACATTTAAAGTGGTATTTGCATGGGTCGTTGAACATGATAGGTTGTCAAAACAAACCCCCTAAAATCTATTGACAATCTTTTAAGATCATCTTGATGCAAAAATAAATACAATATGATCTGTAGTTACATTTTCTTTTCTCTTTTTTTTTGGAGATTCCTGAGAGGGCAGGGGAAGAAACATTTCTATTAATGAGGATTTAAATGAGAGTTCAAGTCTTCACGCAGACATCCAGCATGTGCATCTCGGGTGTAGATGGATGAATGCCGCCCGTTGTCGCCTACGTGTTGGAGAGTCGCTCTTTTGTGCAGATCTCTCTTCTCTGCAGGATGTTGATAGACAGAGCAGGCAACATGGAGACAAAGACAACCGAGCCATTGAGACAAGTGGACGGGGGGACAAAGGACTTCAGTATTTTAAACAATCGTACGACTAAATATGAAGTCATTCTGATGGCTCGGCCCACGGGAGTTACACAACAAACCAGAGGAGGGGGACTTTAAAATCCATCGCCTCAAACACGCGTCAGGTTGTTCATGTCCGACACGTCCTGCAGCTGTGGTTCGGTTAGTTGTGTCCTTCAGAACCAGAGCTGCTGTGGGACAGTACAATCCACATGGAACGGGGGATTGCTGCTCCCCAAATCAGAGATGGAGTTATCTCACGAGTGAGCCGCCTCGCTTCGTTCTCCTTCTTTCTCCTTCTTTCTCCTTTCTCCTTCTTTGTCCTTCTTTCTCCTTTCTCCTTCTTTCTCCTTTCTCCTTTCTCCTTCTTTGTCCTTCTTTCTCCTTTCTCCTTCTTTCTCCTTCTTTCTCCTTTCTCCTTCTTTGTCCTTCTTTCTCCTTTCTCCTTCTTTCTCCTTCTTTCTCCTTTCTCCTTCTTTGTCCTTCTTTCTCCTTCTTTCTTTCTCCTTTCTCCTTCTTTGTCCTTCTTTCTCCTTCTTTCTTCTCCTTTCTCCTTCTTTGTCCTTCTTTCTTCTCCTTTCTCCTTCTTTGTCCTTCTTTCTTCTCCTTTCTCCTTCTTTGTCCTTCTTTCTCCTTCTTTCTTCTCCTTTCTCCTTCTTTGTCCTTCTTTCTTCTCCTTTCTCCTTCTTTGTCCTTCTTTCTTCTCCTTTGTCCTTCTTTGTCCTTCTTTCTTCTCCTTTCTCCTTCTTTGTCCTTCTTTCTCCTCCTTTCTCCTTCTTTGTCCTTCTTTCTTCTCCTTTCTCCTTCTTTGTCCTTCTTTGTCCTTCTTTCTTCTCCTTTCTCCTTCTTTGTCTATCTTTCTCCTTCTTTGTCCTTCTTTCTCCTTCTTTCTTCTCCTTTCTCCTTCTTTGTCTATCTTTCTCCTTCTTTGTCCTTCTTTCTCCTTCTTTCTTCTCCTTTCTCCTTCTTTGTCCTTCTTTCTTCTCCTTTCTCCTTCTTTGTCCTTCTTTCTTCTCCTTTCTCCTTCTTTGTCCTTCTTTCTCCTTCTTTCTTCTCCTTTCTCCTTCTTTGTCTATCTTTCTCCTTCTTTGTCCTTCTTTCTCCTTCTTTCTTCTCCTTTCTCCTTCTTTGTCCTTCTTTCTTCTCCTTTCTCCTTCTTTGTCCTTCTTTCTTCTCCTTTCTCCTTCTTTGTCTATCTTTCTCCTTCTTTCTCCTTTCTCCTTCTTTCTTCTCCTTTCTCCTTCTTTGTCCTTCTTTCTTCTCCTTTCTCCTTCTTTGTCCTTCTTTGTCCTTCTTTCTTCTCCTTTCTCCTTCTTTGTCTATCTTTCTCCTTCTTTCTCCTTCTTCCTCCTTCTTTCTCCTTCAGCCGCAGCAGTCCGGATTCAGACCTGCTCACAGTACAGTGTGTTCTGGGGGGACATCGTCAACTAGCTTGATTAAAAGGCGACACTCTTTGAAGGTCTGATCCAAACAAGCACACAGATGGTTGATGAAGGTGTCCCACAAGGATCAGTGTCCACTTCTATGCTGATGAAACCATCTTGTATGCCATTGACCTCAACTGTATTGAACCAAATAGATTTTCTATAATTCTAAACATGAAATGAGTTAGACTGTATCTTGTCCATTAAATACATTTTTAAAAGTCAAACTTTTTCTAAGTGACCCAGTATGTAGGCACCACTATATCTGTGGTCAGATCCGACTGGCCCTCAATGCGACCTACAGTAAGTGCGCTGGTGAAAACTCTGCTTAACTCAACACTCAACTCAAACTCCACACAAACGCCGGGGTGAAGAGGGTGAGGGGTTGAGGGCGATGCCGAAGGGACATTTTGGTTACAGCAGATCACATCAGCTGCTGCTGATTATTGTTTCAGATATGGCTTGTTTGTGCATCGCTGTCTTTGTGTCTGTGAAGCGATGCAGAAGCACAGAGGTCTCGTAGAGAACCCCTCCTACGGTTTTAGTTTTTTCCTCTGACATTACACTGAAACCGGCTGTGTCTGGTCACAGGGGTGGAACAGTCACTCGCTTGTGACCCGCGACCGATGCGAGTGTGCATCAGTCGCACTATAGCTCAAACATGTGAGACAAACACAGTGCTTGTGTGGAGGGGGGGGCTTCAACAGTCACATGTAAAGCCAGTGGGTGTGACGCCATGATATTTTAATATTTATGGGGCACTGAGAAGGCAGAGGAATTCTGCACGGAACCAGCAGATGGTTGTCTCGGCTGGTACCACGAGACAAAGAACTTAGTAAAATATATCAAGCACATGAGCTGAATGTTGATGTACCAGTTCAGAGTACTGACTCTTCCTCGTCCTCCTCTATATTCCTTTTGTCTCTTAGATCCAGAGGGAGAGGGATGTTTTCTGTCCTGAACCCAACACAGTGACGACATGTACAGGTAAAGTCTTAAAGGGCAGGCCCGCTATTATTATCTTTTTATTTTATTTTATTTTATTTTTATATAATTCTGTAGCTCCCCAGTGGTGTTCTGTATGTATTCAAATCAGAACATTCAAATTTTGGTCAAAATACTGTACGTATGCATCAATTGATGCAGCGGTGGTAAAATGTTTTTGTGACTGTAGTCTGGTGGCTTTGAAAACAAAGTGATGAAATGGCTTCAGCTCCCGAAGGAAAGGTCTGTCTGAAGCCGAGGTAAAGGGGTTGGCAATATAGCGTACACTTAAACTTATATTCAATCTTTTTTCGGTGGCTAAAATGCTCCCGTCCACAGCCCTTATGCCGGGGAACTGAAGCCTTTATATTGCTCTCGTCGAAGCCAGCCAAGAGGACTCCATTGACAAAAACAGTGAATTTACCTCGCAGAACATGGGAGTGTGCAAACAACCCCACTTCAAAAGAATTATAATTCCAAACTGACCCTTTCAGTTATTCCCAAAATTAGCTAATTTTGACTCCGCTTGTGCCAGCGTTCACGTTATTCATGATCGCTGCTTTGAGTGGAAAACAATTAAAAACACTCTATGACGCTCATGCATTCAAAACATACGTGTAACCCGTTGCAATCTGCTTATAGCACTGTATATTTATTTATAGTTGTAAGCTCTCAGAAATATTCATATCACTTTATAACAAAAATCCCAACACATTCTAAATAATTTCAATGACCTTTAAGGTTAAGTATCATAATTATCCATAATTGCTGGTCACTCACTAACATTTATTCTTTGCAAGGATCACAGTGCATTATAATTCCCATAGTATAAGTAAGTTTAAAATCTATTATAGACACGAGCATCATGGGCAGGTTTTATGTAATGTGTGGTCTGTTGCTCAGCTGTACCAGTTGTAGTGAAGTAACCATGAAACAGCCTGCTGACTGTCTCTCTCTCACACACACACACACACACACACACACACACACACACACTCACTCACACACTCACTCACTCACTCACTCAGGCCCGTTCTCTGTGGTTTGGGTGATATGAGGTCAACTTCCTGTCTCGGTGGATTGCAACCAGCGCTGCAACAAGCCACTGTTTCTCAGACACAGCAACAAGTATTCTATTGCGCAACTAGATCTGTGACCTCCGTACCTCGATCCCTGACCCAGCAAGGTGTTGTTGTTTTTGTCTCCTCCGGTTCTCCCTCCAGACGTCCACCCAGACAGAGGGGAGTGTGTGTCGGTGTGTTTGTTGCACAGAGACAAAGAAGGCGTGAAAGTCCCCGCCCAACCGGATGACGGTGTGTTTAAGAAGGTAAGCAACACATACACCTCCATGTGTTTGCTCCCGGGTCGGAGCTCGGCTTCAGATCTCTGGTGGTACAGAAACGCCGGTTTTTTTTATTACGTCAGCACAGCAGGTGAAATTCATAACACACGGGTGTGCGTGCCAGGGCCCAAAATAACGGCGCGGCCGCTTTCTACCTTTTGCGCTTTTCTAAAAATGAACCAGGGTGGAAAAAAAGAACGTCTGGTGAAAGGAGTGTTACGCAACAGACACAAAACACTTGGCAGCTTGGCAGGAGCCAGAGGAAAACCAGTTGGCTGGCCATTCCACGCAACTGCACGGACCGCAGTCCTCCCTCTAGATCGGGGATCGATGGGCATTTGTATTCAACATTATGACATCTGTGAAAGCTGAGAAACATTTGTGAACGCTGTTGCTGAGAGACTTTTGGAAAGGGGGTCTCTGTTCCCTCAGAGCAGCTCCGTGTGACTCACTTGTTCTGGATGAGGCCTTTTTCCACTGACTTCTCACAATCCTGCAACTCAAGAGACGACATGTGGCTGTTCCCCCCCCCCTCCAACCCCCCACCACCCCACCCAGAACCTTGTCTTGCAGGATCTTTTGAAATCTGACCCCCAACACTCAAATGCTGTTGGGAGGGATTGTAGGGGCAAGAGTCTACGTATGTGGAGTATTTGAGTCCTATGAATACCAAATGTCCTCACAGGGATAGAGAGATCAAGAAGGGAAGATTTGCAACTTCCGAACAGGACCAGTTTAAGATGTTCTTTTTGGTGAAAAGTAGTTCATGGTGTCCTTTCAGAACCTACCACTGTTTTTATGTGTGAGTCGCTGAATTGGTTCGGACCTAAATGAGACACTGTCACTGGTTGCGTGAAGATGGAACCCACACTGTCACGAACTGCACTCCCTAAAGAAGTAAAAACTCATTTTTGGAAAAAATGTGTAAAGTGATTTGCAGAGAGAAGAGTGTACAATATGCATTTGAAGCAAAAGCAGCATGTTTATACATTCCTCAGTAGGTTGCGCGGCATAGACGTGCTAACGCTGGTTAATGATGTGCTAACGTGCTCTGCTAATGTTAGCGCCACAGAAACGTAACGTCCTTCCAGCGTCTCTGGGTAACGAGCATCGCTATTACGCAACGTTTAACTTCACTCACTCCAAATCCACCAAACCAGCCTGAGAAGCAAGACAATCTGAAACGAGCACATGAGAGTCTGTGGAGCGATTATTTATTTTTATAATTGTTTTAAGGACCTCCTTGAGGTTTATCCTAATAAATGTCTCCACTTCATCTCTTGTGTCTTCTCCCCTCTCCAGCCCAGAGACCCGCCCCCTTGTGGTGGACACAGGGACAGAGGGGTTGGAGTCTCCCGGTCCTCCACCGACGATGCATGGACACAGGGAGCCCTCGGCCCCACTGAGGGGGCGTCGGTGGGGGCCTCGTCTGAGGGGGCCTCGTCGGTGGGGGCCTCGTCTGAGGGGGCCTCGTCGGTGGGGGCCTCGTCGGTGGGCTCACCTGACGCTGAGACCCCTCGGAGCTCCAGACTGTCCTGGAAGTCGGAAACGGAGGACCGAGGTAAAGTTTTGTCTTTTATGTTTCCCAACGGAAGCTGTCCTTTGTTTTTCAATATGATTCCAGAAATGTATTTTGTATTTTAAATGACAGATTGCTTCACAAACACTTGGTTTCACCGCTCAGCAGAATCACCAGCGCTTTTAAATTTTTTCCACATTTCCCATTTTGCTCGGAAACATTTTTTGTAAAGTGGAGTATTTGTTTTTATAACAAATCTTGGTATTTCAGTTCAAATGTGTAAAAATGGAAAACAGTCAGCGTCACACCCCCCCACAGTTTCAATTAAATGAGATTAAAATGAGCTCTTATAGTATCTCAATAACCCATAAATATATATATATATATATATATATATATATATATATATATAAATATATGCTTGTTCCATTTGATTTCTGTATTTTAATTAGTGACTCGTAATTTTTTTCTTTGCATCTCTTTAATTCTACATGTACATATAGTTCTGTCTCATATGTTCCTACTATAATAACGAGAAAACATCTGATCTCACCCAATGATTTATGAGAAGCTGCTGATTTAGAATAAATGTTTCATGTGAACCTGAAATTGTATCTATGAATAAATAGAACTACGTCACCTCTGTGCTCTGTCTAATAAAGCCAAAAATGATCCGACAAAAAAGCAAATGTATCGCAGTGGATAATAGTTTTGTATTTCTTTTATGAATCCCAGGAGGAGGAGGAGGAGGAGGAGAAGAAGAAGAGGAGAAAAAAGACCAGCTCCCAGAGAACCCCGTCCCCTCCGCCCTCCTGCGAGCCTCCATCTGTTCCTTGTCTCCGTTCCGTCGTCACAGCTGGGAGCCGGGCAGGAGCAACGCCGGCACAGAGACGGACATCGCACAGCGCAGGTAATAAATAAAATACAATAAAGGCTCTCTGGGTTAGGATTGTTAAACATATCTCATAGAAGGAGTCTATTTCCAGAGTAACCCAGGAGTGTCCAGCCGAACTCCCTCTGACCTCTGACCTCTGAGCATCTCACACCGTCTGTGCTCATCTTTCTGTCTCTCTGCTCTACGTCTCTCTTCACCTCTCTATGCTCTACGTCTCTCTTCACCTCTCTATGCTCTACGTCTCTTCACCTCTCTATGTTCTACGTCTCTCTTCACCTCTCTGCTCTACGTCTCTCTTCACCTCTCTATGCTCTACGTCTCTTCACCTCTCTATGCTCTACGTCTCTCTTCACCTCTCTGCTCTACGTCTCTCTTCACCTCTTATGCTCTACGTCTCTCTTCACCTCTCTATGCTCTACGCTCTCTTCACCTCTCTACTCTAGTCTCCCTCTCTGCTCTACGTCTCTCTTCACTCTCTTCTCGTCTCTCCCTCTCTATGTCTACGTCTCTCTTCACCTCTCTGCTCTACGTCTCTCTTCACCTCTCTATGCTCTACGTCTCTCACTCTTCTGCTCTCGTTCTTCACCTTCTTCTCGTCTCTTCACCTCTTGCTCTAGTCTCTTCACCTCTCTCTCTCTCGTCTCTTCACCTCTCTGCTCTACGTCTCTTCACCTCTCTATGCTCTACGTCTCTCTTCACCTCTCTATGCTCTACGTCTCTCTTCACCTCTCTATGCTCTACGTCTCTTCACCTCTCTATGCTCTACGTCTCTTCACCTCTCTCTGCTCTACGTCTCTTCACCTCTCTATGCTCTACGTCTCTTCACCTCTCTATGTTCTACGTCTCTCTTCACCTCTCTCTGCTCTACGTCTCTCTTCACCTCTCTATGCTCTACGTCTCTCTTCACCTCTCTCTGCTCTACGTCTCTCTTCACCTCTCTATGCTCTACGTCTCTTCACCTCTCTATGCTCTACGTCTCTTCACCTCTCTATGCTCTACGTCTCTCTTCACCTCTCTATGCTCTACGTCTCTCTTCACCTCTCTATGCTCTACGTCTCTCTTCACCTCTCTATGCTCTACGTCTCTCTTCACCTCTCTATGCTCTACGTCTCTTCACCTCTCTCTGCTCTACGTCTCTTCACCTCTCTATGCTCTACGTCTCTCTTCACCTCTCTATGCTCTACGTCTCTTCACCTCTCTATGCTCTACGTCTCTCTTCACCTCTCTATGCTCTACGTCTCTCTTCACCTCTCTATGCTCTACGTCTCTCTTCACCTCTCTATGCTCTACGTCTCTTCACCTCTCTATGCTCTACGTCTCTTCACCTCTCTCTGCTCTACGTCTCTTCACCTCTCTATGCTCTACGTCTCTTCACCTCTCTATGCTCTACGTCTCTCTTCACCTCTCTATGCTCTACGTCTCTCTTCACCTCTCTATGCTCTACGTCTCTCTTCACCTCTCTCTGCTCTACGTCTCTTCACCTCTCTATGCTCTACGTCTCTCTTCACCTCTCTCTGCTCTACGTCTCTCTTCACCTCTATGCTCTACGTCTCTCTTCACCTCTCTATGCTCTACGTCTCTTCACCTCTCTATGCTCTACGTCTCTTCACCTCTCTCTGCTCTACGTCTCTTCACCTCTCTATGCTCTACGTCTCTTCACCTCTCTATGTTCTACGTCTCTCTTCACCTCTCTCTGCTCTACGTCTCTTCACCTCTCTATGCTCTACGTCTCTCTTCACCTCTCTCTGCTCTACGTCTCTCTTCACCTCTCTATGCTCTACGTCTCTTCACCTCTCTATGCTCTCGTCTCTTCACCTCTCTCTCCCTCTATGCTCTACGTCTCTTCACCTCTCTCTGCTCTACGTCTCTTCACCTCTCTATGCTCTACGTCTCTCTTCACCTCTCTATGCTCTACGTCTCTCTTCACCTCTCTATGCTCTACGTCTCTCTTCACCTCTCTATGCTCTACGTCTCTCTTCACCTCTCTATGCTCTACGTCTCTTCACCTCTCTATGCTCTACGTCTCTCTTCACCTCTCTATGCTCTACGTCTCTTCACCTCTCTCTGCTCTACGTCTCTCTTCACCTCTCTATGCTCTACGTCTCTTCACCTCTCTATGCTCTCGTCTCTTCCTCTCTATGCTCTACGTCTCTCTTCACCTCTCTGCTCTCGTCTCTCTTCCTCTCTATGCTCTCGTCTCTCTTCACCTCTCTATGCTCTACGTCTCTTCACCCTCTCATGCTCTCGTTCTTCACCTCTCTATGCTCTACGTCTCTTCACCTCTCTATGCTCTCGTCTCTTCACCTCTCTATGCTCTCGTCTCTTCACCTCTCTCTGCTCTACGTCTCTTCACCTCTCTATGCTCGTCTCTCTTACCTCTCTATGCTCGTCTCTTCACCTCTCTCTGCTCTACGTCTCTCTTCACCTCTCTATGCTCTACGTCTCTCTTCACCTCTCTATGCTCTACGTCTCTCTTCACCTCTCTGCTCTACGTCTCTCTTCACCTCTCTGCTCTACGCTCTCTTCACCTCTCTATGCTCTACGTCTCTCTTCACCTCTCTCTGCTCTACGTCTCTTCACCTCTCTATGCTCTACGTCTCTCTTCACCTCTCTGCTCTACGTCTCTCTTCACCTCTATGCTCTACGTCTCTCTTCACCTCTCTATGCTCTACGTCTCTCTTCACCTCTCTATGCTCTACGTCTCTTCACCTCTCTATGCTCTACGTCTCTCTTCACCTCTCTATGTTCTACGTCTCTCTTCACCTCTCTATGCTCTACGTCTCTCTTCACCTCTCTATGCTCTACGTCTCTCTTCACCTCTATGCTCTACGTCTCTCTTCACCTCTCTCTGCTCTACGT
>JACSYO010000184.1:462500-516603 GCA_016806645.1 Ophiodon elongatus | reverse complement strand
GCAGTGTATCTCCACTGTTGATCCTTTTACAGCACAGACCTCAGTAGAAGTGTAAGTCACTCCCCAGACATACTGACTCTGTATCACTGTAACACAGAGCACATCAGGAACCACAGTCAGACTCAGAACAACATCAGAGGACAGACTCTCATGTGTAGTGAAGGAGCTTCAGAGTGTGAAGCTACGTTTCTCAAAACAAGTTTGATCTTAACTAAGATTTATTCTGTGTCACGTTTCTTTTCATATTTTTTCTTCTTTGTTGGGAACTTTTGTCTATTTTCAAAAATGGGTTAAGACGATAGATAAAGATTTATAAAGTAAAGAAAGATTCAACGATGAACATATGATCTCTGCAGTTGGAAGGAACAGCAATGTATTGAACCTGTCAACTTAAAGACAAGATAAAAAAACTGAAATTTAATAATTAGAAGGGTGCAGTTCATTAGAAAAAGAGTCTGCTTTGCTCTGTGGTTTTCCGTCTGTGGTCAGGCTGCTGCAGAGTGTGAATGGAAACTTCACTGACAGATGGTTTTTTTAAACATGTGACTGGTAAAGGCTTTCAACGGTCGACACAAACACACACTTCAGATGAGAATTACATTTCCCCAAAATGTAAATAGTTTTTCTAAAAAAAAGGAATCTGACTTTGTAAAATAAATCTCCCCCTCTGGCTTTAACTTACGAAATGTAATTTAAAGAGACACGCACCAACTGGGAAGACAATCAAAATGACCACAAATACACACAAAACTACTACAAAAAGGAGAAAAAACCTCCACAAAGAGACTCAAAATTAATAACAGCCTCTAAATGTCATCTAATGCATAGAGACGCTGGCTGAACGAATGCAGGAAGTTCCACAGAGCAATTTATTTTTATTAAACAAATTATTCAGAGCATTTTTTCTCTGTTAATGTTCGTACAATCATTACTTCCATCCAAATAAACACAACTTTACGGTCTTTAATCGTCTACAATTCTTCAGTTTATAAAGTTTATAAAGTTAAAGTACAAGTGTACAGAGATGCTGCTGGTGTTAAACACAGCTCTGTGCTGGTCGTCCTGTAAGGACTTCAATCTAAAGAAAGAAAAGTGAATGTTGCATCACATTTTATAACATTAAATTGGTTTATTAACTAAAAACACAACTTCCTCTGTTTTTATGAGCTGCACTAACGGCCTCTATATATAAATATAGATGTACAGTACCTTGTACAGAGAGAAGGAGGAAGACAAATCCACTGGCTGCTGCTGTTGAACTCATAGCTGCTCCTCTCTGTTAAATCAGCAGGTAGATCAGAAACATTTTAAGTCATAAGTCACCATAAACATTTCTACATTAAAAAGGAGGATGTTGTCTTGAAGTCTGCTTCTGTCTTCCGTGGTTGGTACAAAGCTGCTGTTTAAAACCGGCCTGGCTTCCTTCCTCTTTACATTATTAATATTCATGAGCAGACCAATGACTATAACTCCTCAAGTTGAAATGAAGAAATTATTCTTGTAGTTGTTTTGCAAATGAAGCATGAACTTCTTGAAATCATGTTGCATGAAAATGACAGCGAGAGATTCACTGTGTGTCTCTAACACAATTTTAGGAAGAATTACTCCTTTTTCTCCCCCATATTTTAAGTCTACTCTAATTTAATAACAGTCCCAGTCTAACTGGGATACTGGGCTGGATGCTGGATAACTGGGCCATGAATAGAGACGTGATGTACGTAAAGCACTATGGTAATCATCATGATCCTCAAGGAAAGTGCACAGAGGTTTTCATCAGTGTGGAGAGTGTATGTTACGGTGACGTTGGTATCTAACACATCACAGCTTCCTGTTTGAGTTTCTGGAGGAGTTGTGGTCTTATTCAAAAAAACATCTGAGGTGATGATGATACCGTTTACAAAACCTGCTTCCTTTATTACTGAAGACACAAACTACAGACGTGTTCCATGAGAACAAAACCATAAAGTTAGTCAAATCAACAATGTTTAAATAGTAAGGTAAAACTACTGATGAGATATTAAGTTGGTAAAGAAGTGTTAACATGAAGAAGTATTGCTATGCAAAACTAATAATGGAACAATCCAGCAACATAAAACGAGCTGTGTGAGGCTGAACTAAGGCAGAGTGGTGCTGAAAGCTAAATGCTAACATCAGCATGCTAACATGCTCACAATGACAATGCTAACATGCTGATGATAAGCAGGTTTATCCGTGTTAACAGGCTAACGTTTACTAATTACCAGGAGACACAAAGTAAAGCAGAGTGTTGCATTTTAACATAAATCAAAGTGTTTGACGGATTAAATTGAAAGTAAGGGGATAAACGAAGTCCGTAGGATTCATCCTCAAAGCACCACGAACGTCCGTAAAACCTTTCATGGCAATCCAATCAAACAGTTGAGGTATTTCAGGGTGGATCGACTGACCGACTGTCGACGTAGCCGTCCCTAAAGGGATGTAACAGCAAACCAAACACTAAAAGTATTGTTCCAAAGGCGAGGCACCAGAACAGCAAAGGTTCAGTCACCTCTTGATTTTAACAGATATAAATCAACTATAAGGCCTAAACCAGACCTTCATCAGAGTCTGTGTAACCTTTAGCTCCGACAATAGAGAGCTGTAGGAACGAGTCCTAAAACCCAGAAATGAGTGTGTGTTTGCACTTCCTGTTCCCTCGTCTCTAAGTCAATGTGTTTGTTGAATGTGGTTTTTGGTTAGATGCCTGAAACCAGGTTAGTGGTTAAACAAGCTGAAGAGATTTCAACATTCTGTTCTACCATATAAAAAACGTGAATTTTAGAAGCTTTTACGTGTCTTAAAAAAAGAGTCTAAATGAGACGACTAGACGTCCTCACGAGAACACGAGTCCTCCTGTAGCTTAGTGGTGGAGACCTGAAGTCATGTGACCGTGATGGAGTTCCTTTATTGCCTCACGTTAGCTTTTTACTTCTGCTGATTGTTCATGAATGACGATTATCTTGATGAACAAAACGTGTAAATTTCATAAACGTTTGTTTGCCACAGAGATTATTTTCTGCAAATTTCAGTCTGAGCCAAAGTGATGGAGCGACCGACCGACAGACGTCACATTACCGTCTCTATAGCAACGAAGCCAGCAGGGCTAAACTACAATTACCAGTTGATGGTTGTGTGCCGCCACCAACCAACCAAGTTGCTGTTCACATCCATGTCTGTCCAAAAGTCATCGCGTCATCATGGTATGCCATTAGACATTCGTGTGAAGTGGTCATGAACGTGTTTCTGTGAGACCACAGGGACCTTAGATGGCTAAATTCAAACATTTCCTACTTGAATCCAAATGGATGTTTGTGCTGAATTTGAAGAATTTCCCTCCTGGTGTTCCTTAGGTATCGCTTTCACAAGAAGGAGACGGACGTGGGCCTACGAACGTAGACAGAAGACAACATGCCTTTATTAAAAACAGCAAAACCATGAAATGTGAGACAGTCAGCATGAAATCAAGACACATTCTTGAACTTTTCTTCTCACCTGTGAGATGTTATTAAGTCTCAGTCCGAGCTCACGCCGTGGATTGGGCAACCCGTGTGTTCTTGATAGGAGAGAGAAAGAAACAAATCATTACATTTGTTTGTAATGAGCCAACGGCTGAATTATGAGTATTAGTTCATATAATTATAGTGATGCTCACTTAATCCACAGGTAGATAGAGAGGACGATGACAAACAGGGAGAAAGTGAGGGTTTTTCCGACGCCTGATCTCGATGTACCTGTCATCAAATAGAAACACTGATGGTTCATTACCGGGTGTTTGGGGCTATTTGACCAACAGCAGCAGTCTGTTCAGATGGTTCATGTTATGTTAATGCAGTAAAAGGCTCATGAATACCTGTCAAGAAAAAAGAAGATATAAGGTGGAGTTTCACAGTAATAATTCCCACTGTGTTCAGCTCTGAAGTCAGTGATGGTGAAGATCTGTCCTGATGCTTTTGGTGAGTCTTCATCCTCCTTGTACCAGATGTAGTTAGCTGCTGGGTTAGCATCACTGCTACAGGTCAGAGTCACTGAACTGCCCTCCACTATCTCAGCAGAGGGACTCACTGACACAGAGGGAAGCTCTGGAGCATCTGGAGGAGACGTGTTAACAGAGATCATTACAAGTTCTATTTATATAATTTGAAGTTAATAATCTGAAGGAGCATCTGAAACTGGACGTGTGATGGTTTGGGGCCAATCTGGTGGCCAAAAGTGAATAAAACGACCGTAGTATTTTATTATATTGATTTTAGAAATGCTGTGTTTCACTCAGATTTCACATCAACCACAAACACAGAGTCACAACCACAGTCACAACTACAGTCACAACTACAGAGTCACAGAGTCACAACCACAGAGTCCCAACCACAGAGTCACAGAGTCACAACTACAGTCACAACCACAGAGTCACAGAGTCACAACCACAGAGTCACAACCACAGAGTCACAACTACAGAGTCACAGAGTCACAACCACAGAGTCACAACCACAGAGTCACAACTACAGTCACAACTACAGAGTCACAACCACAGAGTCACAACCACAGAGTCACAGAGTCACAACTACAGTCACAACCACAGAGTCATAGAGTCACAACCACAGAGTCACAACCACAGAGTCACAACAACAGAGTCACAGAGTCACAACTACAGAATACTAAATACCCTCTGATTTCATGTGTTTTATGTCCCATCTTTAATCCTTAATGTTGTTGTGTAAATGTAATCTACCAGGCTGAACACCCACGTGTTGTCCTCTTTGTTTACCTTTTTTTTTTTTACGTCTCCATGCTTCCGCTGGTAACCTCGTGTTTAACGTCACATTGCAATGAGTTGTGGGTAATTTCCTTGGGACAAATCTGCATCCAATGCTGATTTGTTCATAAAGGCCTCAAAATGTCTGCCAGAGACTCAAACACTCAACAATTTGACAGTGGGACAGCCCTAAACCCTCACGGAGCGCGCCTCAAAGTCCGTGAGTCCATAAGGGTGGAGATTGGGATCGGGCCAAAGTGTCCCGTCACGTGGACGGACTTTCATCTGTAGTGAAGGGTTGTGATTTTGGGGAAAAGATAAAGAAAACAAGGAGAGAAAAAAGTGCTGCAAAGGGGATAATAGATGCTTTTTGCATTAAATGTCTCTGAGGCAGGAGATCATCAACGCCACAATATTCATTCTTAGAAAGGTGTGGTCTGTTGTGTCTGGTTCATTTCCTGTGTGAAAACAAAACACAGAGGAAACGTAGAGCGACACTAAGTCATGAGAGGAAATCACAGCCATAGATAATAAGGTCGCTAACAGACACAAAAGAAAGAAACACATTAGCAGACACACTTTTATCGTCTTTTTTCTTCTTCTCCAAAACCACTTCCTGTTCAGCTAGAAAGCCGAAGGGGGATTACCGTTGTCATAAAAGTAGATTTGTGCATTTTAACGGGCGTAAATAACTGTATGTTTGTTTTTACACTTCCAACATCAGTGACTTTTATTTGATTTAAAAGAAAAAAAGAAACTATTTGACTTCCATCTTTACAACTCGTGAGGTAAAACATGTAAAAGCTTCTTTGTCATTCTGTTCATTGTCTGACTTCTCCGCTAAACTTTCATCCACTTTGTCGGCTGTAACTCAATTATCACGTCAACGTTTTAAGCTCTGTGTGAGCAATGAGCTCCAAGTGCAACTGAGTTTTCCTAAAGTTTGCCTCGTCAACAGCAAAATGCTGACATTAAGCGTGTGAAGCAATGTTGGTGTTGCTTCAACTGCTGCTGAGCAATGCTAGCCGTAGCCTATTAACATGGGTGCTGCAGGGATGTCGTATTTTTTTCGGGCAACCAGGAATTTAGCGTCGCACTGGTTCCCTCCATAAAGAGACAGTGGGATTATTCCATTGGATTAATGCAGAAGATAAACTCTGTAGCACAAACATTCATAAAAACACATCGACTTAGAGAAGAGGGAACCGGAAGTGGGAAAAAACGCTGACTCATTTCTAGGAGTTAGGACTCATTCCTCTATTGAGCTAACATTTAGCTGACATGCCGGCAAATGCTACCATTAGTTCTAATAATAACAGTATAACATGCTAATGCTATCTTAATGTTAGCATTAAAGATAGCATAAGATGCTTTACCAATGATTTCTATACAAATTAAAACTTAAAGGTGCCGAATTAAAAAAAATCTGAGTGTGTCTGTCGCGTCCCCATGGCTCTCAACATGGCGACAGCTTGCAGCTAACTGGAGGTGGGCGGGACACTACAGCGATGACTCTCTCTCTCACACACACACACACACGCACACACACACACACACACACGCACACAAACACACAAACACACACACACACAAATCACACAACACAGATCAGCCAAAATCCACTGATTGAGATGAAACAATAATTGGAGACAATAAGGTTAGATTACTGCTATTTGCCCATCAAAGTTTGGGTAAAGTGACAGTGAGATGTTGTAAACAACTGATTTTTGTTACAGGAAGTTGACAGGAAGACAAGTGAATATCAGCAGGATTTTAAAGGTCTGCAACAAACTGCATCTCATCACACATCAAATCCAGGAAAGTGGAAAAAACTAAACAATAACAACAAACAATAGTGATAAAATGCAGCATAAAGTAAATGTACAGTACCTGACACAGAGAGAAAGAGGACAACGAGTCCGCTCGTCGCTGCTGTTAAACCCATAGCTGCTCGTCTCTCTTCTTCAGCACGTCGAATGTGTGCCGGGTAAATACTTGTCACCTACGTCGACTTCAAAAGGATGTGGTCGAGAAAAAAATAACCTCGTGTGATGATTGTGGTTGGCACAAAACAGAGGCAAGATCCTTCAAACCAGGTGCTTAGGAAACAAAGCTTAAGGTTTCGTGGCATGTGAGCACCTGCACTGCTCATATATATACAAATATATACTGTACATATGTATACACACACATACATATGAATACACACATATACATACTTATGTATACATATGTATGTATATGTGTGTATTCATATGTATGTGTGTGTATACATACGTAAACACACATATACATACTGTATGTATACGCACATATACATATGTATACACACATATACATACATATGTATATATAAATGTGTGTATTCATATGTATGTATATGTGTGTATTCATATGTGTGTGTGTGTATACATATGTATACATACATATGCCTAGATACATAAACATACTTATGTATACCTATATATGCATATGTATACACACATATACATATATATATTTATACTCCACCCTTACAACTTTTTAAAGTTACCTTTGAAATGTCATGTCTAGTTTCCCTGTTAAAATGCAATGAGTAATGTGTCCATTTTCATCACTTCTAAGTAATGATTACGTTTCGTCATCTTGCCGAGTGAATGACGCCACTGAAGAAATGTTATATAGTTTAGCTTTGCTTTAGTTTAGTGGTGGAATTCCTTTATAGACTAACGTCAGCTTCTTACTTCTGCTGATTGTGTTCACGCCTCAAAAACCATAAATGTTCATTTGTGAAGATTATCTTGATGAACAGAACGTGTAAATTTCATAAACGTTAGTTTGCCACAGAGTTTATTTTCTGTAATAATCCAAAATCAAATGAAAGGATCCCGTTGGCCTTTTGTCGAGGGAACCAGTGAGATTAGAACATCTTCAGCTCTGCATGAGTCTTCGTAACATTCACTGCTGCGATCGTCACAAAAAGTGATTCTGTGTGTGAAGTCAGGATCTGAGAGACTGTTGACTGAAATGTGGGTTTCATTTATTTATTGTCTTGTCCAAATATTTATACATTTCAAATACTGTATGAAAATGACTCCTGACTTTCAAAAGGACCAGTGTGTTTAGTTTAGTGACATCTAGTGGTGAGGTTGCAGATTGCATCCAACGCTCCTCCCTGTACAACCTTCAGGTTACATGAAAAAAGAAAAAGGCCTCTCTGGTGTGTTTGTGTCACCGTAGAAACACGACGGAGTCCGTGGAGAAGACCGGCTCCCCACGTAGATATGAAGCGCTCATTTCAAGCCCAACGAAAACACAACCATTTATTGCAGTTGTCCTGGAGCAACTAGAAGGGCTTCAGTTGACTGCCTTGTTTTGCTGATGCCCCCCCCAAAAACATAATTCATGACTCCGGTCTAAATATGTGTCCTCACACACGTTCAGTGTTTTTACATTTTAAAGAGATCTAGGACGTCTTTCTCCGTCACGTCCAATGTAATGTTCCCAACCCACAGAGAGCGACAGCTCCTGGAAGATAGAAACAAAGGGAAGTTAGCAGGAAGAAGAATAAGATGGTTCGTGTTTACATTCTAGTTTTCTTTTTTATTTATTACACGCAGTGGGCGTTGTGTTTATGCTGTAATGAAAGAGAAGATAAGAAGAGAGGATTGATTTGCCTCATGTTTGAAATGACACGTACCCACTCTGGTCCTGCTTCAGTGCTGGAAGTAAAGAGGAGACAGGAAGTAAAGAGGAGACAGGAAGTAAAAAGGAGACAGGAAGTAAAGAACACAAACCGAGCACCAATGAGACGTTTGATAAACGAGTAACCACTGTGGTCTGCTGTAAAGTACTCATCTTTCTCTGGCTACACTAATGCGCTGACTCAGTGCTTATTTTCTGTAACGTCAAATCAATAACCATCATGTTCAAACAGCTCATCCCCTACTGGAGCCTCCTCAACACCAGCTACAGTTCATGCAGCATATCTGCTGGAGTCCAGATTGGTGTTCAAACATAATTTATATCCAATACACTGATTATATTTGACTGTAAACTAAATATTTCTCTGCCCCTTTCTTTGCCGTAGCTCATAATATAACAGATAGTTCACGTCTTCCTGTCCACGTATGTAATAATCTCTTTCAGGTGAGTCTTGGTGTCATTGTGTTCTGGTGTGACCGTAACAGAGAGCGGCGCTGCCCCCGTGTGGACACAAGCGGCGCTGCAGCTGAGCTCTTACTTTGGGCCTCTGGTGACAGCTCATAATTCATCTCTAATATCTATTTATGTTGCTGTGAAAACATCTCCTTCAGACATCTGGATTTCTACCGAAAAACTATATTCACTAACAAAGACCACGCCAAGCGATATGAGTTTACGGATGGTTTATTGCGAGATGGAATGAGAGGGTTGGGTTAAGGAAGCGGAAAGGGGTTGAGGGAGAAAGGGATGTGGGGAGAGGGATGACGGAACAAGGGTAGAGGGGGTCGTAGAAAGAAGGATGGAGGGGTGCGACAAGAGGCCACTGCCGTCCAGTGGCTGGAGGGAACGGTGGGGGTGGAGACACATGGGTGGGGGGGTTGTCTCTTCGGAAGCTCTAATGACCCAAAAGAGCTTCATGAAGGAAGAGTGCCAGTCAGCATTTCTGATGTCGTTAGGTTTGAGCGGATGCAGGAGTGGTACGCGGGGGAGGCCCACCGGCCAAGCATCTTAATGATGTGGTCCGAGATTCCTTGACACGGAATGAATGGTAGTTGTAGTCTCTTATTGTTCATAAGAGAAACTTAACGTTGAACCTTGCCCGTCTGTGGCAAAAATGGGGTTTCGCTGTGAAGTTCGGCTGGCTGATGTCGAGCTTAAGTAGTCGCGGTAAGCTTCGTATGGACGAAGGTGCAAGTCTAGTCGGAAGAGGAAGGTGGGTTGAGGTGGACCGTGTTGGTTGGTCTTCCCGTGTTTTGAGGTGATAGACGATGGTGTCGGGAGGATGGAGATGTTGGACATGGTGGTATGTCGTAACGGATGGTGGTCGGAGTTTGAGGCGGTAAACTCTGGGCGGTGCAGGAGGCCGAAGAAAGCTGGCAAGAACGTGGACTTTAATACTTTGTCCGTGAAGGGAGACAGGTAGCCTGCGCAGTGTGTACGGATGCGGCAGGTGAGGAGGTCTGAAGTGGGAGGCTGACGGTTGGGTGTGGAGCGCGGCTCAGCTTTATGGAGACCTTTAAGTAGCATGACTATGTGTGCGTGGGTCGAGGCTGGACACAGAGCCCCAAAAGACTTCTTATCTCTCTTTATCGTCATCTCTACGACGTAACAGGGTTATGGCACGTTCGATGCATAAAACGTAACTGGTTCATGCCGTTAGAGTAGTAAGCAGAATAATGGCAGAAAGTTAAGACTACTAATAACCGTGGTGTAGGATATGATAGGACAATGGTAGTAGTAGGAGGAGGAAATGGCATTGGCAATAGCAATAGCAATTCGACCACTAGTAATGAAAGTAGCGGTGAATGTCGGGCGGGACCGCGGTCCGGATATAATCGCGATCCATGAAAACCTGTGGGGCGAGAAGCACAAAGACAAGAGCAGGCAAAGTTAGTAATGTGCATAAGTGGGACATTAATTCATACAGGTGGGATGTAGGGATTAGGGTCGCGGGATGTAGAGATGGGGGTCAAGGGAAGAAGAAACGAAGAGATGGGGAGGTAGGTCGAGGAATGAAGAAATGAAGGGATGAAGGGTAGAAGAGCCATGATAGACCGCTGATGTCCGGTCGGGACTGGGGAAGCGGCGACTCATGAGCTTCATGAAGTCGGGTGAGAGTGGACGTTGTCAGAAATTGTTAGGGTTGGAATGGATGTACGTGAGGTACGCGGGGGGAAGACCAGCGGCCGAGAAACCAGCGGCCGAGAAACCTTGGTACGGTCGGAGTTTGCTGAAGGCCGTGGGTCAGCGGACGATGGGTGTCGGAGGCTGGTGCGTATGGGCTGAATTTCTTGCATAAGGAACAGAAAGTGAGTAGGTGGTTAAGTTGCGACCTGGGAGGCCGAGTTCCTGCAGTGCAGGGGTTAGTGTGAGCTGTGTGCTGGGGTTAAGGGAGGCAGCGTTGCCGGTGGGGAAGTCGTCTAAGAGATAGATGACGTACGGGAGTTTATTTTGCCCGTCGTTCGAGCGCCTGGATCTCCGTCGGGTTGGAGGGCGCCGTAGGGGACGCCAATGTCGGGATCTCCCCCCCAGGGGCTGTTGCAAGGCGAGTGCCGACAACTTCGGGGTTGTCGGAGGATGGATGCCGAGAGCCGCAGGGATTGTTGATGGGTAAACGCAGCCGAGGATGCTGGTGACAAAGCGTAGTAAGAGAAGGAGGGAGCTCCAGGACTTCAGGATGTAGCTGGTCGTCCGGGAGGGTTGGGGAAAAGCGTTTGCGTCAGGTAAGCGGTTTAAGATTTTGCTCGTCTGTCGCACGTCGTGTCGGAACAGAGTCGAAGAGGAAGTGAACGGGTTCCTTGTGCTTAAGTACTTAGAGCTCGGTAATTGGCTGAGTTCGGGGCGTGGCCTTCGTTCTCGAACTATGTTCTGTAAATCATCATTTTACAGATAATGTAAAAAAAAAAATTAACAGATTACATTTGAACACATCATGATAACGGTATAATTTACTTTCGGGCCAACACAATTTTTTACTGAATAGAGCTTGAATGCATCATAATGCAACTCAAGGCCACCAAAGTTAGCCGTTATTTAGCCAAGCAGGACTGTTTTGCCCACTGGCTGCTAACATTAACTAGCTCTCCTCCTGTGGATTTCGAAACGGATTTGTTGTCCATTATGTGACATCACCAGGGTTTGAAAACTAAAAAGAAACAATAATATACAAAAGGAAACTTTACAAAAACATTTCATAAAACATGTAATGTAAAAGTAAATAATCTACCGAGAACAGTCCCCTCTAGTTGAAGACAAGCAGGTGACTTGTCACGGCCGGTGAAAAGGCAAAGGCAGGACCCAAGTGCAGACTCATGATGACACGTTGGTTTCCAACAAAAATGCTTTTATTACTCACAACTCCGGCGAGAACACACGGGAACAGGAACAGGGAAACACGACGATGCAACAGCCAAAGAACACAGCCAACGAAAACACTTATGGACAAGGAGGCACAAAACAAACGAGGCTTAAATACACAGGGAGGTGCAGGTGATCAGACACAGGAGGATTCAATTAGACAATCACAAGGACAGGACGTGACGGGACCCAGGGAAACACAAGACAGGGAACTCTTCAAAATAAGACAAGTAGTGACCACCTACAACCCCAAACCGTGACAGTAAACCCCCCCCCACCAAGGGACAGATTCCCAGACGTCCCTTCAGTCCGCGGTCCCAGGGTGGGTGGAGGGGAGCCGGAGGAGGGACCGAGGGCAGGGTGGAACACGCTCGGGAGGCCGCACGATCACCAGACATGCTCCAGGGGGTGTGGCTCTGGAGGGCGACCGCCAGACGCGGGGCCGTGACCTTGGGGAGCGGGGTCAAAACACCGGGGAGTGGGGCTGGAATACTGGGGAGCGGGGCTCAGGGAAGCGGGACTGGGGCTCAGGGAACCGGGAGCAAGGCAGAGGCTCCGTGGGCTGTGGCTCCGGAAGCTGCGGCTCTGGAGAGCAGGACTGGGGCTCCGGATGCTGGGGCTCTTGAGAGCAGAGTTCAGGGGAAGGCAGGACCCAAGCGCAGACTCATGATGACACGGTTGTTTCCAGCAAAAACACTTTTATTACACACAACTCCGGCGAGAACACACGGGAACAGGGAACCACGACGATGCAACAGCCAACGAAAACAGACATACGGACAAGGAAGCACAAGACAAACGAGGCTTAAATACACAGGGAGGTGCAGGTGATCAGACACAGGAGGATTCAATTAGACAATCACAAGGACAGGACGTGACGGGACCCGGGGAAACACAAGACAAGGAACTCTTCAAAATAAGACAAGAAGTGACAACCTACAACCCCAAACCGTGACATGACTGGAATCTATATCTATAAAGCACCATGTTAATGTTGTTTTAAGGGGACTAAAACACCATTTCAATACATCTGTGTTCTGCTTAAGTATTCCTTGTTTCTTGGCTGATGTGCCTCAGCAATCACTCCAAGTTTTAGTCCGTCACCAAACATGAAGAATCTAACAAATGACACATTAACAATTATCTCCCAAACCTTTAACTTAATGTTATGACCTAAAAATAATGTATCATGGTTACACACTTTCACTATTAAATTCATGCTTTTAAACATATTTAAAATAAAGAGCCGACCAAATCAGTCCCCAAACAAAGGCTGGCCTCAGCTGCTCTCTCAGGTGTGTCAGTTCAGGAAGAAAAGGCCCAGGTGAGCTTCCCAGTTGCTGCTTTGTGCTGCATTTCTGATTTCACACGTCATGCCTTTTGATGTTTCGAATATACCAAAAATGCAATCACTTTTATTAAATTAAAAATGTCATCTAAAAAGCTGGTTGCAACCAAAAGAGAAAGTGACCGAGAGAGAAGCAGCTTTGTCTTTGCAGAAGTCTGTGTCAATGAATCTCTGCAGGTTTGTGAAGACTTTTCAAGACTTTTTTCGTCACGTCCTCGATGTGTAACGGTCTTTAATAGTGACGGTGTTCAAGTCTGAGACGTCCTCATACGCAGGATGAGAGTCTAACTGTTGAGGAAAGATGACAAAATAAAACTCACCTCATTCACTCATTGGATCAAAAATATACACGAGAATGTTTAAGTGGAGACACTACAGGTGAATAGGGTATAAAATGTAACTAATAGACATCTAGATGAAACGTCTCCAGTTGATTACTTACATTGAGACAATTATTTTATGTATTACAAGTTATCTGAAATGTTATGTTTGAATATACAAATGTGGCATTATCTAATGGTAACTTTCTGTGTATTTAGGTATATTTTTGCTTCAATAACTGATTTGAACACTTTATTGGATTTCTCTGCTCAGACAAACGGAACCTGATGGCAATTAGTATTTCTTAAAAGCAATTTATTACATGAAAGTTAAATCATGCACACATGTAATATACCTGCACAGGTAAAATAAAGCATGCATTATCAATCATCTGCTATATTGTTTCCAAAAACTGACATGGCAAGGCAAGTTTATCTAAAAAGCACATTTCAGCAACAAAGCAGTTAAAAGTTCTTGACATTAAACATCACAAAGTGAAAAAGAAACAAATAATAAAAGTACATTTAAATACATTTAAAAATGTGATTCAAGAGCTACGAGACATTAAAATAAAAACAAGCTAAAATAGACAGCTATGAAATGCAGGATTTAAAGATACAGTGCAGTGTAAGAAATTATTTTATAAAAGTCTTCAGGCTTGATTTAAAAGAAGAAGAGTTGCAGCTGTTTTCTGGGAGTTTGTTCCAGATGTACGGAGCATAAAAACTGAATGCCGCTTCTCTGTGTTTAGTTTTGACTCTGGGGTCAGAAAGCAGAACTTCTCCGGACGACCTGAGAGGTCTGGATGGATCATAATGTAGCAGAGGAACAGAACTAAACCAATAAGTGATTTATAAAACGTAGAACAGGAGTATTATTAAATACATTCTCTGATCTAAAGCCGGTGTAAAGACCTCAGATAATAACTTTTGGTACTAAAGGTAAATATGTCCACTTCAGTGTAATTCTTTCTGTTTCCATCCAGGTGAGTCTCCCTCTGGTTTGACTGCGTCTGAAGAAAAACACATGAAGTTATTCCTCAGAAATATAAGTTGGAAGTTTTATTGAGTTGGGTTCTTTCCCCCCATGCAGCAGACTGAAACCTGGCTGACCTTCACACCCGGTCTTCCTGCTCCTCGGTGTCTTCTGTCTGTGCTGCGATGTCTGAGATGTCCTCATACACAGGATGAAGGTCTAACTGATGGGGAGAGACGACAAGATGAGAGTCAAAGGCCTCATAGATGGAATTCAGAAACAACTGACCCTTAAGCCGCTCCCTAGAACGACCACTGTACAATCCTTCGTTATCAACCGTAGCTAGAGGGCAAGAGGCCTGTCCGGCTTTCAGCGGTGTGTTTGACACCTGAAAGTCCGACAGCAGATATCCTCAAAGTTTAGATTACAGTGTCTCAGTCACAGTATTCTTCACAAGAGGAGAGTGGTCAGTTATGTATTAACAGTGCTGAATCCATAGACGATCAACAAAAACTCCTTCATTTGCTTCAAAGTAAGATACTAATTAGCATCTTATCATTAGTTAGCTAGCTTGTTCATGGTGTGAAACGAGAAATAAACATTTGTCACGTAACTTGTTTCATTGCCTAAACCTTACTAAGTATTTCACGATCTTTTCCTAAACTTAACTAAGTATTTGTGTTGACTGAACCCAGGCCGAGTTTTCCTGTGCAGAAGTTTATTATGCAAAAGACTGTGTGACTGAAATTGACACGTATGGCATCCCAACATGCCGGGATGCAAAAGCTTGACAGGCCTAGCAACAGTAACCGAGGGGGAGGGGCTTAGTGGACAGTCAAAAATATCCTAAATTCTTTTAATTGATCTTTAGTATAAAGTACGTTTGCAGTAAATGTGGTTGAAAAATGTGTGAAGGTAAATACATATTGGTGGTTTATAAAAATAAAGATTACTAATAAAGTCATATATCATTGTTATGACCTCATAATAACAACAAACCATGACCCTTTGGTAAGTTCTGCCACTGAGGCCAAATCTCTCTCACCTCCACAGTCTCTATGGGTTCATGTGGTTCAGTGGTTGAGCTCTGAGCTTTCTTCTTCCTGGATTGAATCCAACAACAAACAAATACACAAATAAATAAATTATACGTTTATTGACAACTCCAAACCTATTAAAGGAAATATTCAAAGTAAAAGATCAGTGAGGATTAGTTCTTGTTGTTTTACCTCATCCACAGACAAAAAAGAAGCAGAGAAATCGGCATCACAACCACCAGAGTCCACCTGATGTTATTTATTATCATTGTTGTTTTATCTAGAAGTGGAGATAGACAGTTATTAGATATGCAGCACGTTACCTTATTAGAAGGGATTGATTCATCAATAAACTTGCCAGATGATGCTGTTTGTTATTCAGACGTTTAGTGTCATGGAGAAACTCACCTGCTCCAACATTCAGATGTAAGGTGGAGTTACTACGTCCTCTGTTGTTCTGGGCTTCACAGGAATAATTCCCACTGTGTTCATCTCTGAAGTCAGTGATGGTGAAGATCTGTCCTGAAGCTTTTGGTGAGTCTTCATCCTCCTTGTACCAGGTGTAGTTAGCTGCTGGGTTAGCATCACTGCTACAGGTCAGAGTCACTGAACTGCCCTCCACTATCTCATCAGAGGGACTCACTGACACAGAGGGAAGCTCTGGAGCATCTGGAGGAGAAATTAATAAACATACTTAAATATTAGAATATGTTATCAAAGACAATTAACTATTCTAATTAATATTCATGTTTCTTTCAGACTATCCCTATTATTTATCACAGCAGCTGTCCAGAGTGCTGATCCTGGAGCTCTTCACTGGTGAGACTCCTGCTGGTGGAAACTGACAATAACAAGCCTTTAATCATTTGTAATCTTCAACAACTCCTCACATTCTTCTCTTTAGATGCTGGTTGTGTCGTTAGCTGAGTCTGTCCTCTCACTTCTAGCTGTTGTAGGGAGTTATTGATTGTTTCTTCCTCCCAGCCGGTGGATCACTTATAGTTATGTTTGGTAAATAATTCTATTGAGTCTACAAAACCGAATTAAATTCATGGGGTGAAGCTTGAGTAAAGCTTGAGTTTTTTTAAGGGAAACAAAACAGGCTCTTATTAATATTTCCATTTGGTCGTCCATAACAAACTCTTACAATAAATCTTCAGAAACTGAAAACCTTTCAGAGAATTAACCTGAAAAGTTACAGACCAACAGTCTCCATTCTGTCTCAGTTAAAAATGTTCAATTAACTTCAATACAACACAAACAAAATAATTTCAAACAGATAGTTAATCTGATCATAGCTTTTCTTATGATTTTTTTTCTACGAGTAATAGTTTATATTTTTGTTACTATTAATAAAACCAGCAATATATAAATAAAAATCTGCATCTACTTTAACAGTTAGAAGACTCCAGTGTGTTTACAGCTGTGATTGTAATTGAATTGTTGAATTGTCTGTGTGTGTGTGCGTGTGTGTGTGTGTGACACTTCTACACGTAGACTGCAGGGGCCCGGTATTGAACCACCGACCCTCTGATTAGTGGACGACAGCTCTACCTCCTGAGGTTTTTAACAGGTGTGCGTAATATTTTTAACAACCACTAAATTGGCATGCAGTGACGCCATATGAAATGTTCTTGAACCTCCACAGGCTGACACAGTGGAGTAAACTTACACAATGAAGGAGAACAGTGATTCTCATGTCCTCTTACAGCACAGGAATAGCTGTCTGGATCACCAAAGTAGACTGAATAAGACAAATAAGATTCTGTCTTGATGTGCTGTCCATTCCTGTACCAGATGTAGGAAGGATGATCAGGCAGAACACAACTGCTGAGACAATTCAGCCACAACCTGGTAGAATCTGAAAGCCATCTTCTCACCTCCACCTGGAGACCTGGATCTGAGAAGAAGGAACAGGAAAGTTATTTTATTAAACTGTCAACATACAAACAAGACATTTATATTCTAGTTTTCTAGATGTTGAACATTTGGAGATGATTAACATGTGAATTAAAATGTTACCTGTGAGAGACACAGTGACTCCAGGTGAACCAGTATATTTATCTTTTGGTTGGTTTGTCATGAACCTGAACTTTTAACAGTTAGAGTTAATATTTTTGGTACCTCTAAATTGGCATGTGGTGCTAGTCTGGAGCTGCCATAAAACTCAATGATGAAATCATTGAGTTTTACATGAGGATTTATAAAGTGAAGAAAGAGTCAACGATGTACACATGATCTCTGCAGTTGGAAGGAACAATAATGTATTGAAGCTGTCAACTTAAACACAGTTAACAAGATAAAAAAGCTGAAGATAAAAAGATAAAGAAGTGTCTGCTTTAATCTGTAGTTTTCTGTCTGTGGTCAGGCTGCTGCAGATAGAATGGAAATAAGATAACAGATCACTGCCAGATCGCTTTTTAGTAAGCATTTGACCGGTAATGGCTTTCAAAAGTTGACACAAACACACACTTCAGATAAAAAACTTTGCTCTTCTAAATTCAAAAAGTCTGAATTTGCAGCATCTGGCAGTGAATTATTTTATTGTAACACTCCCCTAATCTGCAATAACAAAAAGAGAGAGAGAGAGAGTTCAGCTCCAGGCAGCAGCGCTCTCTGCTTGGTTGGTGTTTGCATGTGGGAAACTATTGAAGGTTCAAGTCTTTGTCGTTGTAGCACTAGAGTCTAATAGTGATTGGTTGGAAAATCTGAGGGAATAGCATGAACATCCTGCATGTTACATAGTAAACAGTAACATGCAGAACATGCATGGCTCCTCATTCACAGATAAATGTGTTTTATTTCAAACACAAAGTTTATGTCCATACATTTGTCAAAGCTACAAGCATGGATGGATCACTGAATGGGTCGACTTGTCACAGGCACAGGGGCCGTAAGTAAATGGACCTGTACTTGTACAGCGCTTTTCTAGTCTTCCGACCACTCAAAGCGCTTTAACACTACATGACATCATTCACCCATTCACACCCATCCATACACTGATGGAAGGGGCCATGCAAAGTGCCACCTGCACATCAGCACTATTTAATCATTCATTCCCATTCATACACCGCAGGAACAGCCTGTGGTAACAATTTGGGGTTAAGTACACATTGACATGTACTAGTGGAGCCGGGGATCAAATCGCAGATCCTCTAATTGAAGGACGACCCTGAGCCACAAAATTACCACAAAGAGAAGCAGCAGTTTTTTTAGAGTTGATATGGTCCTTATTTACACACCCAGCAGATACAGAACAACACAAGCATTCATTTAGTCATAGTCAGCAAAGTCTAGTTGTGGGCCCAAAAAAAGGAAAACAACGAGCTAAAAGACACTAAAACGCTCTGTAGAGCTGAGTTCAAATGCAGATTCAAGTGATTATTTACTGCGGCTTCATTTCTACAAGCAACTCCTTTGACATAGAGTTAAGTCATTGGACGCATTGTTTATATAAAGACATTCATTAGTGGAACTTTAAGTTTTGTTGTCCACATTGCAACTCCGAAAGTGAATATGTTTTGTGACATGAAAGACATGATACCCATGTTATAGTTCCTGAAGTTCAACCGAGCAAATCATTTTTTATCAAACTAATTATTCAGAGCATGTTTTTTATGTTAATGTTCGTACAGTAATTACTTTGATCCACACAAACACAACTTTAATGTCTTTAATGGCGCACAATTCTTCAGTTTATGAAGTTTATAATGTAAAGGTACAAGTGTACAGAGATGCTGCTGGTGTTAAACACAGCTCTGTGTTGGTCGTCCTGTAAGGACTTCAATCTAAAATAAGAAAAGTGAATGTTGCACCACATTTTATAATTTCAAATCGGTTTATTAACTAAAAACACAACTTCCTCTGTTTTTCTGAGCTGCGCTAACTGCCTCACCATATAAATATAGATGTACAGTACCTTGTATATTAAATATGTCAATATTATAAATATCTCAACGATAACTTATAAAACCATAAATTATGAAAATAATTAATAATGATTATACTCAGCTTCTGGCATAAGACACACAAGTAAAAGTATTTAACATGACATTAAATTTAGGACGCCACCCAATTTTGGAAAAATAGGGAAAGCTTATAATTAATCACTTAAGTCTCAATCTCCGGGTTACTACGGAGTTCTCGTCATGGTGAACAGTGACATATTTCATACACACACAAATCAAATGATCAAGTTCTGCATAAATGAAATATTTATTGGACTAACTACAGAACTAAACTACGAAACAGAAAATAAATAAACACACAATAAATGAACAAAATTAATGGAATGAATGAAGAATGTGATGAAGAGTACAATAAAAACGATAGACAACTTATGAATGAACAGGATTGCATGTGACCAGGTAGAATCAGTGACTCATATCATTGATTAATGTTTATCAATTTAATTTTTCATTTGACATGTTTACATTAAAATTGGTTAAAGAGATTAATTCACAGCTCAGAATTTGAGAGTTTAAACAGCATCAGAGAAAATTGTGAAGTAATTTCATATAAATTATAATTTAAAATAGATCCTTAAGGCCGAACACTAATAGAGCTGTTTCTTAATTTTCTCTATCTGAGGTTAACTAAAATTACTTTATTAAGTGACTTCAAATTAATTTGGCCTAGAAACATCAAACTGGAAATGTATTGTTTTCACCTCTCAGTTCTGATGGGTAGTACAGAACAGCAGAACAGTACCAAAGACCTTGATATAAATCACTGAATAAAACCTGATCAATTGAAGTTAGAATGAATTAAACAATTACACCACATATATAGACTTTGTTATTATGACACCGACAGACCTATGGAGACATATTTGTGTACTTATGTGCATAATAAATTAATGGATCAAATTAAACTCAACATTTTAGCAAAGATCAGGAGAATATATCTCAAGGAGTCAACAGAAGGTCCAAAACCCACGTCAAAGCACTCATCCTATTACAAAACATGTGTTAGCTCGGCATAACATATCAATGAAGGTGTTATTCTTACATGTTATTTTTGCGTCAAAACTCATGTACTTTTTTGCGTCCGATACCCAGGACAGGAGCCAGGATGAAGTGGGCTCTTAAAGATTGAAAGGGGATAAATAAAAAAATAAAATAATACAAATATATGTTTTCAAAGTTAACCACCTATTGGCTGACTGATACTAGTACTCTACTGGAAGTCATAACGATGATTAATAGTAATATGTCAAACCTGATATTCATACATGTGTGTTTAACCTGCTAAAACACTGTAAAGTAACAGACCACAGATCCGTGTTGTGTTCATACTCTTGGTTGTTTGCTGACTGTGCTGTACAGTGCAGATGAATCATCCACTGCTCCTTGACATCTTGATCTGTGAATGAAAAACAGTAAACTCACAATATTAACTAAGAACAGGTTTAAACGGTATTGAAACAGTGGGAATAAACTTTGTGTCACAGAGAAAGATTGTAACAGACTCACTCGTTGGCAGCACTAGCACTCTTAAAGTTGACACTTGTGTACTCCACATCCTCCTCTTCCTCCTTGTGTCTGTGGGGCCGAGCTGGTCTGATGTTGGAGTAGAGAAGATCTTCCTGGTCTTTAGAGAAGCTCACGCTGGCATAGCAAAGCGCTTCCTGCTGCTCCGCTGGTGCGCTCTGCACCAATAAACAAGAGAACTTAAGTACCTATGGGATAAGTATATTTTTTGTTGGCCTGTAATAAAAATTTCCAAAGAGTTAAACATCTTCAGGGTTTAAGGTGAGGGGCTTGTTCTGCAATTATTTCATCAGGCGCTACAAACTCCCAGATCAAACATGTATTCCAAGTTCTCATGTTGTGGCATCAAACCTCAGTTTCAAAGTCAAAAAGTGAACCACAGGTTTGAGGTCACTTCTGTTTTTGTTGTTGTAATCCCTACTGGTCACCAGCAGAGGTTAATGAAGTTCCCCTTCATTTACAAACAGCTCACATGTATCTGTGGATGGAGAGGTGTACATCCCCCAACAATGAAAGGGACAAAGCCACATCACCCTTAGTGTTGAATACAGTTTCTCTGTCTCACCACCTTAGAGTTTAAGACAGAGAAAGGCTGGATAAAGCCAGGAAGGTGGGGGGTGGGGGGGGCAAACACACTTCCCGTTGACTTCCATACGTTTCTGAACTTTTTGCCACTCGCTTTATATCTTCTATCTTTTCAGTTCTGCTGTGTTTACCTAATAAACTGAAGTAAATGTTTTCATAATAAATGTAGAGCAGCTGTTCAAAATGGCAGCGACATCTAGTGTTTAAACTGAGAAGGGCAAAAAAACAAAGTGTAATTTCTTAGAAATATGCTCAAGCCATATTCTTTAGAAAGTTAGAAAGTTTCTTTCTAAAAAAATCACTGTGTCATTTTAAAAACATGAAGCACGGGGTAAAGGAAAACCAGGGTGTAACAGGAGCATATAGGGTTATCATTTTGGAAATGAACAGGATGAAAGTATCCAAATAGGGACAATACGATTTGAAGAAGACATGATGAATATTCAGATGCGTTTGAAAGTGAGAGTGAACTCTTTGTGACACCTGAGCTCTTCTTCCTCACCTGAGCGTTGTTGTCTGGTCTCTCTCCAGGCTCGCTGCTTTGGTTCGAGGACCTCTTTCTTCTGGACAGAAGAATGAATGAACAAACAAATGAATCATCAAATAAAGTTACTCAACAACTGAGCAAATATAAGATGCATTTCTGCTCATAATCACAGTAAAGCTGAACTGCTTACCTAATCAATAGGAAGGCAATGAGGATTATGATAGCCAGGAAAATAGCAGTGGTTGATCCAACAGCTACTGTTGTCTTTGAACCTGGGAAACAGTGATCAAACAGAACAATTAATTATGGAATGATATTTATACAGAAGCATTCTAAATAAAGACGTGTATGAAATCAACTTTTGCTTGCTTTTTTTGCCCCATAATGTGAAAATAATTTCACCAACAGAACAAAAATAAGCTGTTTAACGCAGTGTCGCGGAATATTTAGGACCTCAAGATCTGCTCTATGCAGATGATATACTTCTATATCAATCTATGACTTCAAAGGAAATTGTGAAGCATTTGGGTTGAAGGTCACATTATAGAAATAAAAAAGTTTTTGAACGGACATTCACATTCAAAACAACCTAGCTAAAATCCTGCTACTGCTAATTCCACCATGCTTTAATGCTACACTGTTAACAGAAAATGAGCTGAACGGCGGGCTGGTGACCAGCGGCAGCGCTGTGTCTTAAGGTGCGTTCACACCAAAAGCGTTGCAAATTTTTCGCCCGAGTAGATTACATACAAAGTCAATGCACAGACCCGAAATGGTTGCGAATACGCAAATTTACGCCGGGCAGCGTGAATGAAGCAAATTATTTGCGTTGCGTCATTCGCGCCGCGCGATTTGCGTCATTCACGCCGTTCAGTTGAAATTTTTCAACTCGGGCGAAAAATTCGCGTGACGCTGAGTTGCGAAAACCAATCAGTGTTGAGAAGCTCCGCCCGTCATCACTGACGTCCTGCCGTTGTTGAATCAGAAACTATGGAGGAGAAGTCGAAAGTCTGGAAGCGGCAGTCCTCCAGACGCAGCTCCTGGAGAAGCTGTGTGCGGCTACGGATAATGTTATGAACCCAGACATGAGGGCGTTTGATGTTCCCATGTTTGTGGGACTTCTAAAACATGTACAAAGCAGAACTAGTGGTTATTTCTTCCACGGTGGACGGCAGAAAGGAACTATTTCCACGGAGATAAGCCACGCCCCCTCTCCGGTGGCGAGTCTAGTGCGAAAAAGCAAAATAACCACAAATAGTCCGGCGAGTAAACTCACGCGAAAAAGCTTTTGGTGTGAACGCACCTTAACGGTACCTCTACCTCACTCCCCGTCGCTCTGGAGAATGACAAGCTACCGAGCTAACTAGCCAGCCATCCGTCCGTCACCAGAGCTGCATCCACCCTCTGTCGCTTGTTTAACTGGATTGTTAAGATAATGTCTAAGTGAATGGTCCTGATGAGTATGATTTACCTGACACAGTCATCAGATGGAAGGTGGAGTTACTACGTCCTCTGTTGTTCTGGGCTTCACAGGAATAATTCCCACTGTGTTCATCTCTGAAGTCAGTGATGGTGAAGATCTGTCCTGATGCTTTTGGTGAGTCTTCATCCTCCTTGTACCAGGTGTAGTTAGCTGCTGGGTTAGCATCACTGCTACAGGTCAGAGTCACTGAACTGCCCTCCACTATCTCAGCAGAGGGACTCACTGACACAGAGGGAAGCTTTGGAGCATCTGGAGGAGAACATGTACAGAAACACAACAGGTTTAGGGAAACTAGGTTGTTATTATGACTTCCATCTACTGGGAGGGGCACCAAACAGGAGAAACTGCGTAGTGACTGACTAGCTATGGCACTTACAACATTAAATACAGTATCAACATGTTTTACTCACGTTTTAACATGTTTTTGTAAACTCATTAAAGCTGCAAGCTTTGTCCCCGTGAAATGTCTCAATTTGTCTTATTGAGTATCTTCGTCCTGGTAGTTGTGTGTAGGTTTATTGAAAGTGTCTCAGCAAGAAGCTTGTACATACAATCAGGACTTATCCATCTGAGGACCTGTTTTTTGACTCCCTGTCTTACTCCGTGATTTGCTTTGTGTTCTAAGCCAATAAGAGATAAGTTTGAACTTTTAGCCGTTATTCAGCAGCATCTTGTGCCTTATTATTATCAAAGCTAGCTAGCAGGCTAAAGGAACCACTAATAAACCTGAACATGAAACTTGGCCACATGTCTCATCTTCATGGCCCGTTTCTGTGAGTTAAATTACTCAAAATCTTCTCAAATTGTGGAGAAAACATTTCCGCTCCACAGTTAGTGAAGCAATGTGCTGCCAGGACCTCAGATTTTGGCAAAAGCAAGTGCATTTCTATGAAATCTTTCAACACGGTGTAAAGCTCAGTCAGCTTGGTGATTGACCTCCGGTGGTTTTCTACACACTCAGCTGATAAAATATTAAACACATATTTCAACATATGTGCAGTTTCACAGTAGGCCTAATTGCAGTTGTGGCTTTAATATATGCATGGAAGCTTAACCGACGTGAAATAAACATACTTGCTGAATAGATGTTATAATTAAAAACATGATAATTAATCGTGCCCATCGTTACACATAGACATAAAAGAGGATGAGATGTAATCATAACATTGGATGTAAGTAAAACTTGCTCAAACTCTCCCTGCTGATTCTGTCTTCCTCCAGCTAATCATGTTTTCGGTCCCTCTTCTACATAAAAAAGCAAAACTTAATGGTGGGAGTTTAACTGGGGTTCATGAGACAAATACAAAGAGACTCAAAATGACAACAGAGAAACATAAAACGACCATAAAGAGACACAAAGCAACTACAGAGATACACAAAATTACTATAAAGAGACTCAAATTGACCACAAAGAAATGTAAAACGACCACAAAGAGGCTAAACAACAATAAAGTCTGTGGGTTCTTGCTCCTGTGGAGGAGAGGTGGTGGAGCCTTTTGCTTGCATGTCTGTGCAATAATCTGCCTATGAGTGGTAAGTATTATTTTTATAATGTTTTGTACTCACACTGGACGTCTATAACTAGAGATGTAGAGTCAATCCATCCATGATGATTCTCAGACTTGCAGTAGTAGATCCCTCTGTCCTCAGAGCTGATGGAGGTGAAACGATAGACGTCTCCTTCTCCATGAGGACGTGTTTGGTTCCTCTTGTACCAGATGTAGTTAGCTGCTGGGTTAGCATCACTGCTACAGGTCAGAGTCACTGAACTGCCCTCCACTATCTCAGCAGAGGGACTCACTGACACAGAGGGAAGCTTTGGGGCATCTGGAGGAGACGTGTTAACAGAGATTATTCTAGGTTAAGATTGTGTTACTATAGAAACACAAATGTTATTTGAAAAAATGTAAATAAATAAACTGTGAATGACTGTGTGTCGCAGTATTTCAGACTTTGAAAGTGATACAACAAATGGATGTGATGGTTTGAATCTGGGTCTCAAAACAGAATAAAACCCCTAAAATGTCCTGAAGCTGCTCAGTGAATTACAGCAGACTGAATGTGAAGCAAGTAGAGCTGAAGAAAGTAGTTATGATCAGTGATATCTTCTCCTGCAAACACTGAAAATATTTAAGATGTTTGTTATATTATAATAAACTGTTTCACTCACATTTCACATCAATAGAGATGAATTCAGATCTCTTCCTCCCCAGCTGGTTCTCAGCTGTACAGTAATACTGTCCAGAGTCAGAGGACTGGATGGAGCTGAAGACAAGCTGAGGTTCTTTATTGAGAGGAGGAGGGTCTTTATATCCATCCTTCTTGTACCAGGTGTAGTTAGCTGCTGGGTTAGCATCACTGCTACAGGTCAGAGTCACTGAACTGCCCTCCACTATCTCATCAGAGGGACTCACTGACACAGAGGGAAGCTTTGGGGCATCTGGGGGAGAAATTAATAAACATACTTAAAGATTAGAATATTTTATCAAAGACAATTAACTATTCTAATTCATATTCATGTTTCTTTCAGACTATCCCTATTATTTATCACAGCAGCTGTCCAGAGTGCTGATCCTGGAGCTCTTCACTGGTGAGACTCCTGCTGGTGGAAACTGACAATAACAAGCCTTTAATCATTTGTAATCTTCAACAACTCCTCACATTCTTCTCTTTAGATGCTGGTTGTCTCGTTAGCTGAGTCTGTCCTCTCACTTCTAGCTGTTGTAGGGAGTTATTGATTGTTTCTTCCTCCCAGCTGGTGGATCACTTCTAGTTATGTTTGGTAAATAATTCAGTTGAGTCTACAAAATAGATTGTATTACATTTTTTGGGGCGGGGAGTGAAGCTTTAATTTATTTTTAAGGGAAAAAAACAGGCTTTTATTAATATTTTAATAACCTCTGTGGTTGTATTAGCAGTCGTGTTTCTTTCAGATTTATTACCACAAACATGATGAATGTCTGTCTGTGAAAATAAATCTTCAGAAACTGGAATCTTTAAAAGAATTAAAAATCTAAAAAATTTAAAGTTACAGACGAACAGTCTCCATTCTGTCCGTTAATGTGCAATTAACTCCAATACAACACAAACAAAAGAATTTCAAACAACAGTCAGTTTATCTGATTATTGTTTTTCTTATGTTTCTTCTACTTGTTATAGTTTATCTTTTTGTTTCTATAAACAACACCAGCAATATATAAATAAACAGCTGCATCTACTTTAAAATGTAGAAGACTCCAGTGTGTTTACAGCTGTGATTGTATTGTTATGTGTGTATGTATGTGTGTGTGTGTGTGTGTGTGTGTGTGTGTGTGTGTGTGTGTGTGTGTGTGTGTGTGTGTGTGTGTTTGTGTGTGTGTGTGCAGGCGCCAGGGATTGAACCAACGACCCTCTGATTAGTGGACGACAACTCTACCTCCTGAGGTTTGTAACAGTTGTGCTTAATATTTTTGATAACCCTAAATTGGCATGCAGTGACGCCATATGAAATGTTCTTGAACCTCCACAGGCTGACACAGTGGAGTAAACTTACACACTGAAGGAGAACAGTGATTCTCATGTCCTCTTACAGCACAGGAATAGCTGTCTGGAGAACCAAAGTAGACTGAATAATAATAATAAGAAGAAGAAGATCCTGTCCTGATGTGCTGTCCATTCCTGTACCAGATGTAGGAAGGATGATCAGACAGAACATAACTGCTGAGACACTTCAGCTTCAACCTGGTAGAACCTGACCTCCTCACCTCCACCTGGAGACCTGGATATGTGAAGAAGGAACAGGAAAGTTATTTTATTAAACTGTCAACATATAAACAAGACATTTATATTCTAGTTTTCTAGATGTTGAACATTTGGAGATGATTAACATGTGAATTAAAATGTTACCTGTGAGAGACACAGTGACTCCAGGTGAACCAGTATATTTATCTTTTGGTTGGTTTGTCATGAACATGAACTTGTACTCAGCTGAGTCGCTCTCTCTCAGGTCTGTGATCATCAGAGTGCATCTCTTCTCATCACATCTGTACTCCACACGACCTGAATACTCAGAGTCTGTTCTAAGATCCACAGGTTCACCATCTTTCTCTTTAGTAAACCAGAATGTGTTCCTGATATCACGGTGCTGTATTCTAGATGGGTATGTGTAGGTGCAGTGTATCTCCACTGTTGATCCTTTTACAGCACAGACCTTAGTAGAAGTGTAAGTCACTCCCCAGACATACTGACTCTGTATCACTGTAACACAGAGCACATCAGGAACCACAGTCAGACTCAGAACAACATCAGAGGACAGACTCTCATGTGTAGTGAAGGAGCTTCAGAGTGTGAAGCTACGTTTCTCAGAACGTTCCACTTTAAGTCAGTGAGAGACAAAGATAAGATAAGATCTTAAAGCACCAACCTCTTTTTGGATTGTAGAACAAACTTTGGAAAACTGTTTCACTGTTTTACTGCAGCTTCTTCTGAACTAAGACTTATTCTGTCATGTTTCTTTTAATATTTTTACTTCTTTGTTGAGGACTTTTGTCTGTTTTTAAAAATGGGTTCAGACTTTAAATCAAGTTTTAATGTTTTATCTGTTTTGTGCCAAAGTAAATAGAAATTCGGAGAAATATGCAAATCATTGAGTTTTACATGAGAGTTAAAAAAGTAAAGAAAGAGTCAACGATGTACACGTGATCTCTGCAGTTGGAAGGAACAGCAATGTATTGAAGCTGTCAACTTTAACACAGTTAACAAGTTAAAAAAAGCTGAAGATAAAAAGATAAAAACAGTCTACTTGCTCTGTAGCTTTCTGTCTGTGGTCAGGCTGCTGCAGAGAAATGCAGAACACTGAGGTGTTGGTAAATAGTGTGAAATGTAGATAACAGATCACTGACAGATGGCTTTTTTAAGGATTTGACTGGTAAAGACACAAACACACACTTCAGATGAGAATTAAATTTCCAAAAGTTAAATTACTCTTCTAAAACCCTGAAACTGACTTTGCCGTATCTTGCACTGAATTAATTATCTGTACCACTCCTCTAATCTGCAAAATGAATAGAGAAAAGAGAGAGAGAGAGTTCAGCCCCAGGCAGCAGTGCTCTCTACTTGGTTTGTGTTTGCAGGCGGGAAACTCATGAAGGTTCAAGTCTTTGTTGTTGTTGCACTTTAATTTAGTTTAGTTTAATCATGATTGGTGAGAAGATCACCTAAATGGCTCCTCTTCGGGCCCCTGGGCCTGTGAGGAGCCTACAAACTGTCACTCAAAGAGACACAAACCAACCAGGAAGAGACTTAAAATGACAAGATAGAAACATTAAACGACTACAAAGAGACACAAAAAGACTACAAAGAGGCAAAGCAATCACAAAGAGATGAAAACAATCTGCACCCTCACCGCTAGATGTCGCCAAATCCTACAAACTGCACCTTTAACGTACGGCTCTTACAGCCTCTCTGTATAAAGGATACAAACGCTGGCTGAACGATTGTAGGAAGTTCCACAGAACGATGAATTTTATTCAACAAATTATTCCGATTTTTTCTTTGTTAATGTTCGTACAGTAATTACTTCCATCCACATAAACACAACTTTACTGTATTTAATGGTTCACAATTCTTCAGTTTATGAAGTTTATAAAGTTAAAGTACAAGTGTACAGAGATGCTGCTGGTGTTAAAAACAGCTCTGTGCTGGTCGTCCTGTAAGGACTTCAATCTAAAGAAAGAAAAGTCTAACGGCCTAACCATATAAATATAGATGTACAGTACCTTGTACGGAGAGAAGGAGGAAGACAAGTCCACTGGCTGCTGCTGTTGAACTCATAGCTGCTCCTCTCTGTTAAATCAGCAGGTAGATCAGAAACACTTCATAAGTCACCATAAACATTATTGCATTAAAATGGAGGATGTTGTCTTGAAGTCAGCTTCTGTCTTCTGTGGTTGGTACAGTTATGTTAAACAGTTATCATGCTGTTTAAAAACCGGCCTGGCTTCCTTCCTCTTTACGTTATGAATGTGCATTAACACATTGATGCCTGTAAACACATAATGAGGAAGTCAATCTCGCAGTTGTTTTTCAAAACGATGCATCAACTTCTGAAAATATAGTTTCTGAAAATGACAGGGAGTCGTCTCACAACCATCTAAAAGTCAGGTGATCGCCAAAGTTAGTATTTATCTTCCAGAGACCACAAAGGACATACAATCATATACAGTATAGTGTACAGTGACCTTCTCAGAACTTCACTACCTATTCTGGCCACAGGGAGGCGCCACAACCGCTAAAATACTTATTCTAAAATGTTTACTAGTAGCTGTTTTATGTGAAGCTTTTATTTTGTATAATCATCATCAGTGATAGAGTTGGTGGGATAAAGTTCACAATAGTTAAATAAAAACAAACATGCGGAAAGAACGTCAGAACTATGATAAGATTTGCAAAGGGAAACCTTTCACAGTTCACAATTGAATAATATAAACTGGCTTTTTTTCCTTTCCAATTCTATGTTTTGGACATATAAGAAAGATTCACTCTAAAATCGTGCATAACATTAACTGGTGTAACACCATCATTTCCTAATTTTTGGCATAGATGTTAAATGCACCTTTTGTTGCGCTGCTCCTTCACATTTGTGTTTTGGAAAGATATAGAAATGTTTGTTCATAACAAGACTGGACATAACAATCACGCCTAAAATTATTATCACTTAATTCGAATGCAACAACAATAAACCTTTAAGTTACATGGGACATTTCACACGTATAAGGCAAGATTATCTGAAGCCATTTCCAAGCTTTCTTATGTTTCTAGTTGAATTCAATTAATACACAGATGCATTAACCTTAATGACAAACCAAATTTGTAAAAAACAGCTATTTTGAGGGATGTGTTTGTTTTGTAGCTCTGGAACTTTGCAGCTTTTAGTTACTGCTTCTCTGCTTTGTAATTGTACCACTGGTACACTTTGTCTACTCGGCCTGGTCTGTCTTACTTTTTTTAAATAAAAAAGAGACAAAAAGAGAGAGACAACATGATAAAATAAATGTATATATGTGTGTGGTACTAGGAATTTATTTTGCAACTCAATAAATGGGATGAAATGTGCTTTTGCATGTAGTGCTGTTGAACGTTATTCACGTGCACTCATCAGTCCTTTATGTTTATGTTGTTTCCGCCTTGACGAGGCTACTGAATTCAAACCGACCAATCACAGCGCGGGGACGTGCAAATCGGACCCAACGTTCCACGAACGACCAATGGCCGACGAGGTGGGCGGGGCCTGAGGGACAACAGCGGAGGATTCAAACGGAACATGGCTGCTGGTAAAGATGTGGACGAAAACACACGCAACAGACGGTAAGAACGAGCGGAGGCTCACGGTACCGTCATACGCTTTTAAAGGTAATTCACGTCGACGCGGTGTGACCTTGAGTCGCGGCTGAAGCAGAGCTTTTCGGTATTTCAAGCCGGTGAACGTTACGTTTACGTTAGCGAGGCTGCTTGGCGACGGCTGTCACTCTGTGACGTCAGCCGTCTTTTTTTTTTACGTCAAACGGAGCTGGACGTCAGGTTCAGTTACTCAGAGGGGCCAAACTACCAGTTTAATGTTTATTTCTATTATTTATTTTTATTTAGCGGGAGCCATCGGCTTGCGTTGGCCGACGTCACCGCTGAGGGATCTTTACGTCAGCTCACGTCGTCTCAGAACGCTTTACGTTCGCTAGGTTCGTTTCGCTCAGGTGACGTCACGTCAGGTTGGTGAAGCAGCACTGTGGAGTTTACCCACCGCTCCTGTGTTTCTCCTAACTTTTTTTGCATGTTACAGTGACGTGACTAAGCCCTGCATCACTTCCTGCCTTGGTTTTAGCTTGCGGTTGTTTTAAGAGTTGCTTACAATTCTCCGGTGTTGTTTCATAATTCGTGGTCACGTGTGTGGTTGTGTTATAACTCCGTAGAAGTTGTGGAAGATCATTTTTTAAAAGGCCGTTATAACGATTTTTAGAGATAATAAAAATAAAAATTGTGGGTTTTTGTGGCGATGGAAGCAAATGAGTCTAATAACAATGTCATCAGGGTTATATCCTCTTGGGCTACTTGACACAGCATGTAGTCTGTGCACACACACATTTTAATTAATGTGAAATTTCCCCAAAGATCCCTAATTATTAAGATCCACTTGCTGTTGAATCATTCACAAATCTGTTGACTTTTAAGACTTAGTAGCCTGTGTGTTTCTTAATCATTTCTGTATGACGTCCTCTCCGATTCGAGGGGGGAAACGGTTCACAATCTTCCCGCTCTTCCCCCCTCAGAGGTACAGTGTGCAGTATGGTGATCAATCATGAGGAATCACCGGGGGGCTCTCGCGCTGGCCGACCACCGGTCATCTTCAACCCGGACTTCTTCGTGGAGAAACTCCGCCATGAGAACCCTGATGTTTTCCTGGAACTGGTGCTGAGCAACATCACTCGCCTCATTGATCTCCCCGGGACGGAGTTTGCACAGCTCCTTGGCGAGGAAAGCCCCAAGACCCCAACGGGTGGAAATGGAGGCTTCTTTCGCTCCTTCAACTTCCTCAAACGCAAAGGTCAGAGGTCAACTGGGTGACATCTAGAAATTACCACCAGCAACAGACTCAGTGAACATCTCCCTCTGTTTTTGTACTCAATTAGATTTTTAAGCTGACAAAAACACACTGAAGGATGTTTGATCTTGTGTACCAATAGTTTCTTAAACGTGACGTATGAGATGTCATCAAATCTGTGTTTTCTTTGTTTGTGATGAGACGATTGTAGTGTAAATGTAGCAGAAAGGGCAGAGCTTTGACAGTAACTTAATATTAACCCTCATCTCCTCCTAATACACAGATAAAGGTGTTGTGTTTGGAACCCCACTGACTGAGAGCGGCATTGCCCAGATCTACCAGCTCATTGAGTACCTCAGCAAAAGTGAGTCATCTAAATATAATTTAAAAAAAAAGATATTGTTGTTTTTACATCCTCACCGCTATGACTTTCAGAAGCGAACGTCAGTGAATGCTTGCCGGTGTTTTATAGAACAAAATCCTCTGAAGAATTATTTAATTTGAACAGATAATACACCAATGATTGCTTTTAAACCATGAACAGCCCTTTGGTCTGCCATTAGTCCGTTACCTCTGCAGCATATACAAAAAAAAAGCCAAGAATGAGTGAGCACATGTGTAATTAGATTAAAATGGTTTGGAATTGTCCAATGTTTTAAGCTTTTACTTGCTGATACCCACCCGCTCTTACACACTCAGATCTGCACGTCGAGGGTCTATTTCGGGTGCCGGGGAACAGTGTTCGGCAGCAGACCCTGAAGGACCTCCTCAACAGCGGGGCCGATGTGGACCTGACGTCCGGAGACTTCCACCCCAATGACGTGGCCACGCTGCTCAAGACGTTCCTGGGAGAGCTGCCCGAGCCTCTGCTCACACACAGACACTTCCACGCACACCTTAAGATTGCTGGTATGAATACTGGACGATAAAAAAAAAAAAACACTTGAGTATTCCCATGTCATGTTTAAGTCAAACATTTAGAGTAGCAGCAATGTTAGTTCACCTTTTAAATCTGCAGATGATTCAATTCTTAAATTCCTTCTCTTTTCTTTTTTTTTAATACAAGTGCAAAAGTGTTTGTCATGGAATACGGCAACCTATTTTTTTGTAGCGATTTTTGTAAATCTATTCATGACTTCACTTCCTCCCCCCGTGTCCCGCCTCCAGATATGACTCTGTTTGACGAACACGGCAACAAGACTGCGATGCCCAACAAGGAGCGTCAGATAGAGGCCCTGCAGCTGCTCTTCCTGCTGCTCCCTCAGGCCAACCGTTCGCTGCTCAAGCTGCTGCTGGACCTGCTCTACCACACTGCCAGGCAGCAGGACAAGAACAAGATGTCCGCCTTCAACCTGTCGCTCATGTTTGCGCCGCATGTCGTCTGGCCCAGACATGTAAGAGTTTATGAGTACATAATGAGGACGCAAGGACCAGGCGCTTTTAACGTGTGACAAAATCATGGGTGAAGAATGTTTTGCGCAATTTGGGAGCACAATTTTTTTTTACGTGAATTATTAGCGTTGCAACGGATCATGAAACTGATCACGGATCGGATCAGAACAAAAGAAAATGTGGAAAAAAAGGAGCAAATATAAATTTTAGAAATCCCCATCATGTTTTTTTTTGCCGCCGATACTAATTACTGATCATTGATGATCCATATCAACAGATACAGATCCGTTTGTTGTCTGATTATAGCAGCTGGTCTACAAGGATCCAGACTTCTTTTTTTTGCCACCATCCCAAAAACATTATTTCAACACTGAAGTCTGTAAACCATCAAACATTTCAAAATTACTTTGTTATAGTAATTCATAAAAAATTTTCATCATCAAAACACACACATCAAATGATGAGGAAATATTTTTTTATTGATTTAAAACAAATCTTGTCATCAGTAGTTTAATTATGTATAATTGGAGTTAGTGTAAACAGCTCATAATTCATCTCTAATATCTATTTTATATTCATGTGAAAACATCTGGATTTATTCTAGTTCATCACCAACACTACATTTTACTAGATTACCTGTGAACACATCATGAGAACGTTATCATTTAACTTCAGCCAGTACTCATGTTCACTGAGCAGAGCCTGAACGCATCATCATGTAACTGAAGGCAACCTCTGCTGGTTCTCCGTTAGCGGTGCTGCTAACGTTACTAGCTCGCCTCCTGTTGGTTCTCCATTAGCGGTGCTGCTAACGTTACTAGCTCTCCTCCAGTTGGTTCTCCGTTAGCGGTGCTGCTAACGTTACTAGCTCTCCTCCTGTTGGTTCTCCGTTAGCGGTGCTGCTAACGTTACTAGCTCTCCTCCTGTTGGTTCTCCGTTAGCGGTGCTGCTAACGTTACTAGCTCTCCTCCTGTTGGTTCTCCGTTAGCGGTGCTGCTAACGTTACTAGCTCTCCTCCTGTTGGTTCTCCGTTAGCGGTGCTGCTAACGTTACTAGCTCTCCTCCTGTTGCTTTAAACACTGATTGGTTGTTTACAAAGTCACATGATCAGACACTAGAAGAACATCTATGATGTCCTGCTCACATGTTTTATTGGATACTGGAGGAGAACCATCGCCAGTAGAACTTTATTTCACACTGTGATGGTTAACGATAAACTGTGTTATTAATCAGCGGTTCATACTCGTGAAGAACCGTGATGGAGGGGCGGACCACAAACAAATATTCATCCACCTAAAGAAAATTGCTGTGTTCTTAAACATTATCCTTGAAGCCACTACGTGTAGAATTGAAAAGAAAAGCTTACATTTTGTCGCTCCCCAGTGGTTGTATCAGGAAAAAGACTATACAAATACTACACTGCAACACAAATGCCTTTTTAAAGCACAGGAAAGAAAAGAAATACAGATACAAGATATTTATTGCTAGCTGTTGCTGAAACTCACTTCAAAGGGACACTCATCCCAAAAACCAAACTATATATTTTTCCTCTTCCTCTTAGTGCTATTTATCAATGTTGTTTTATCGTGATTTGCATATATTTGGAGATATCGACTGTAGAAATGTAGAGCCATATAGTCCCATTATATTGGAGAGAGGACAAACCATTATCTTCAACTCTCGGCAACTCGCACCTAAACAATCTAGATTGATAAATGTCACTCTTGACTATAGGTAAGAAGCAAAATGTGTATTTTTGATTTGGGGCTGAAGTGAAGCCTTTAAGGGACATTGTCCTTCTGTCCCATCGTGGTTAACAATCTCCCGAATGCAGCTTTAAGTGATGAAGTTGTTTTTCTGACTCCTGTTCTCCTTTAGATGACAGCCACTGACCTGAAGGACAATCTGAAGAAACTGAACAGCAGCATGGCCTTCCTCATCAAACACTCGCAGAAACTCTTCAGGGTGATTATTGAAATTAAACGTGATTAGTTTCATTGTTTTCTGATGATAAAGACACTAAATTTGGCTCTAGAAACATAATTTGTGCGTGTTGTTCAGGCTCCAGGTTACCTGAGGGATTATGCCAAAGTGCACTTCACTGGGACCAAGGCTCTCCAGACCAAGGTTAGTCTTCACTTCCTTTTTCTCTAAACTTCCAATCAAATGTGGTTTTAAGAGAAGACGCTCCCCGTAAAGACATCGCGGATGTCAAATCTGATGAATTGAAAAAGTAGAAATTGCATTTTTCCCTTCAAAAAGAGAGTGAAATGTTTACCAACAGTGTATTTTCAACAATATGGTGATCAATTCCAAATGCAGTGTTTCTTGTTTTTGTCACAAACTGTCATTTCTCTTCACACACGTGAAATACTTTCCATTTTAAGTACACAAACAAGGACCTTGGAATTGTATATTTTGGGTTGTCTCTTCCGTACTTTGGAGATTCATTTCAACTTACGCCTCTCCGCTTGCATCAGAACAAACAACAACCAGTCGGACTACTTCCCCCATCTTTAGGGATACGAGACAGGGATGCCCAATGTCCCCTATGCCCTTTGCCGTCGCCATTGAGCCCCTCCCCCTCACATCACTGGTGTGACCTGGGACGGCATTGAGCAGACGGTATCACTTTATGCAGATGACTTGATGATGTATACCTGTTGTGTTCGCTGTTCTTGGCTCATTTGCTCTCATCTCTGGCTACAAGCTGAATTTTAATAAGCGTGAACTCTTCCCGGCTGCTCGCAAACACCCACTTCACTCAATACCATTTAGAAAAAATGCCGAAAAACACCATTTAAGAGAGTATCTGACTTTGCCGTCTCCTCGCTCAGGACGATCTGGAGCTGCTGCCGGCGAGCGTCTCCCCCGCTCAGCGGGCCGCGTTGCCCCTGAAGAGGACAGCGGTTCGGGGCCCCGGCTCCCAGGAGCAGTACCAGTCACCGGCTCAGCAGTACACAGAAGAGGCTCTGAAGGAGCTCTTCAGACACGTCCACCACAACATGCCTGACTCCGCCAAGAAGAAGAAACTCGTCCGACAGGTTCGTCGTTTTTAACTATCCGAGGAAAAAAACGTGAACGCCGACGCCGAGCTCCTTCCGAGCTTTTGTGTTCAGCGTCTTTTTAACATGAAATGTAAGCGATTGTTCTCTCTGTCCAATGTGCAGTTAGTCAAGCAGACGACCTCGGGGACGCCTACCGACGAGCACCACCAGGCGGACCCAGCTCCCAGCAAGAAACACCCGCGCTCCCGCTCCTTCGGTGGCCTCATCAAGGTACCACAACAACACGAGAGTAGAAATGACCCTGACTTGTTCCACATTTTATTTACAGTAACGTGAAGAACATGGAAGTCAAAGAAGTCCTTTTTTTAGCGGTCGTACTTACTGCATCATGAATTACTCGCCAAGCATTTGGTCCGTGAGGCCTTTGAGGATGGAAGTGACCACAAAATATGATTTTTTTGTTTTGTTTTGTTTTGTTTTGCTTGCCATGTTTGTGACAGCGACCGCTACTTCTTTGGCTTGTGATTTAAATTAGTGCTCCGACAATTAGTGGGTATACTGAAGTTAAGTGTCAGAATTCCCAGGAACCGTAAAAACAAGTAGTTACTTTTTTAGGTTGAGGTTTTAGCCAAACATTTGCTTTGCTAGATGCTCCCCACTGGTGGTCTGTTACTGTGAAGAGCTTTTCTTGTTGGTCTTGGTAACTGTGATAATGATGTCTTTTAATATTTTCTGCTCTCATGGACCGAGTTTTTCAGTGAATTAAATCAAAAATCAGGGCAATCGATAATCAAATTATAACGAAAAAGCTAATTTTATCCGTTCGGCGTTTCATGTTGAGTGACTCAGCCGTTAGAAAGCTGTTCAAATAATCTTTTGACATAAATAAGTCATGTGACGTTTTCAGTAGTAGGGCTGAAAAAAAAAAAACGAAATCTTTATTTGCACTGCGATTAATTATTCATTTAATATCCACCCGCCCTGTCTTGAGAGACCTTACAGTAACACAACTGTCACGGCTGAGAGGCGGGACAGAGACACTGAGCTCCTCCCGCGGGGGACAGCTACAAGCTACAAGCTACAAGCTACAAGCTACAGCTACAAGCTACAAGCTACAAGCTACAAGCTACAGCTACAGCTCAGTACTCTGCTCCACCACGTGCTCATTTTTGCAATACGCTCAGGCTGTGATTTTTATTTATTTTTTTGTTGAAGGATTTCACTGGGACATTTTTGTACTTGTCACTTCAACTTAAACCCTACGAACCGTTTATAACTTTCGCCCCCGATGCTCCGCTAACAGCGCAAAGCTCGTGGTGAGCAGCTGACGGCAGAGAGGCGGGTCCGACACATCTCCCCTGATGTCCTCACCAAGGCAGGAAGAAAATCTAATAAAGAGAACGTCATCCTGCAAGGAGTAAGTTTAAAAAAAAATGTTTTTATTTAAATGATTTTACAAGACAATATCTAATGCACTTTATATATTTGTTGTGCTTTTTCTCTTGTTGGTTTTATAATATTTACTGTCTTGGCTCTGAGATTGTGCCGGGCTCAAAAATAAGGGTTGCTGTTGGCAACGTATGTATGTATGTATGTATGTATGTATGTATGTATGTATGTATGTATGTATGTATGTATGTATGTATGCACGCACGTATACACTTATTTATTTATTTATTTATTTATTTATTTATTTATATATATTCATTCATTCATTCATTATAGGGACCAGCAAACCGTGCACCCCTAAAATTTTATAAATTATTTGTTGCAGTAGTGATATTGTAAATATTGCTGTTACAGACGATGCTGCGCGTGCATTGGTGCGTTTACTTGTGTGTGCGGAGGCTTCCGTTTCAGAGACAACGGCGATGCAAATGCAAGTTGTTTTGACTACTGCGGGGACAGGGTGACTAACTCGATTCCACGGACAAAGAACCAGATGAACCAAAAAGCAAAAACAGCCAATGTGTGAAGTCTCGGGAGGCTTTGAGCTGGACGTAAAGATTACGCTGCGAAGCATGAACAACATACGGAGTTTCATTATCATGCTGATGTTTAGTATCTTAATTACGTCAAAGATAAGGCGACTAAAAACGGCAACCAAAAGCTGACAACCACGCTTTGAAAGTGTTGAGCTTTTAAAATTGTGTTTGAATGAAAGTTTATTCTCTTCCTCCCGCCACAAAATGAGGAAATAAACGTTTGTGTTTGTTTAGGTGAACAGCCCGTTCGATGGCCACGTGTTGGGGAAGGCGGGGCTGGTCGTAAAAAACCCCGACTTCACTTTCAAGAAGGACAAAGCTCTGAAGGTTTCCAAGGTATGATCCCCGTTTTCACAACAACAACAACAACAACAACAACAACCCCTGTTCATTCATTTGGAGGCTTTTTTGCCTTTAGTATTTGTAAATTTACTCCAGGACTTGAAAACTGAATCCACAGCGACTCACAACATACTTTTTTTATTTTGTATTATTATTATTATTATTATTATTATTATTATTATTATGAGAAACTTTATTAGAAGTCTTTTAGAAGACAAAAAGAGCTGAATATAGACATCAATCACGACATAATTTAGTTTTTCACTGTCTGAGTACATTATTATTTTGTTTATGTATTTATTTCTCAGATTGTAACAGTTTTCTTCTTTGTATTTAATTAATTTCTCTCTCTCTCTCTCTCTCTCTCTCTCTCTCTCTCTCTCTCTCTCCCCCTCCCTCCCTCCCTCCCTCCTCTCAGCAGGACTCCCCGTCTGTGGCCCTGATGTGTTTCTCTCCTGCTCAGGAGATCTCGCTGTAATGAAACCCTCCTCGTCTCGGACAGGACTTGCTTGGGCAGTATTAATACAATAACTCCTCATGTTTTCATTGTAGTACGTCTAGTTTTATTCTTTTTTACTGTGACTAATACACAGCAGCTTTTAGCCGCGGCCAAACCAAAGGCAGGAACCCCCCGCTGGACAAACGGCCACCGACGGTCTAAATAAAGTAAAGTTGCACGATGGAGATACAAATCAATCCGCTCCGATTCATACGGAACAGAAAACAGACCTCGATATCATATCTGATGAGCTCAATCCGTTTTTTTACTTCCAAAAAAAAAAAAAGAATTATGTGTCAACATCGACAATATATAATTCTTTTTAGTATAATTCAGTTAAGTAATAATATTTGATCAGCCACACTTTTTTTTTTACTTGACCAATGCCCCCAAAAACATACAAGTGGGACCACAATGCAAATTTCTCTTTTTAAATAGCTTTCTGAATTTCTTTATATATTTATTATTTTCTGTGGTACTTTGGACTCTTTCTGCTATCAATTCTTTTTTTTTTAATTGAATCGGACGTCACAATAATGAGGTTTAATAACCTCGATATAACAGAACCACTCTCAGTCTCTCTTTTACTCTTCACGCGACAGCATTATGAATTATCCTTTATTTGGGGCCGCCGCTCAGCTCCGCCTCGATGTGAATAACTTAAAGCAAACAGTGGGCGGGGCCTCTGCTTTGGTTTGGCTGCGCTGGCTCAGTCGTCACTCGTTTCATTAGCTACTGTATCCGAATCTGTGACGACTAGCAAGCTAAGCTAACGGTCTGCTGTAGAGTGTGGAGCATGTATACATTTTGTACAGGTTTATGTTTTTTGTATCTTTATGTCTTTATTTAGAAACTGTGATGTTGCGTTTTTGTTGTTTTGTTGGTACGATGTGTCTTAACTCTTTCGTTACTGGGCGATTCCTTTCTCCTTGTTGTGCTGCTGATCACAGAATCGGTGAGCGGGTCACTTTATTCTCCAAATGCTTCATCCTGAAATGGGAAAACAGGATTTTGCGTGATGATGACTTTTCATCATAAAACAAACATTATGAAGATTCATTGTGAATCTGTGTCAAATATGAAACTCACAGGACTTAAAATACCTTTTTTTTTTATATATATATTTTTCCTTCATCTGGATGGTCACGTGGTGGGAAGAATTGTTGTGTTGATGGTTAAAATGAAAGTTTATTTTTGCATGAATTTCCGCTGGTTTGAAGTGAGCAGAAATCAGTGGCGGTCGTCTCGTCTCCTTCTGGACGTCTGAGGCGAACGGTGGGAAGACGAGTCTCGAGTGAAGCAAGAAAGGAACTTAACGTCAGGCAGCGACTGTTTTATTTACATGACGATGAGACCAGTTTGTTTGCGTTGACTCTGATGGGCTCAGAAAGCGACCTGATTTTAAGATGGAGCGTAAAAGGTCGTTGGGTCGTCTTACGGCACACGGGGTCAGGATGAAGGTCGAGCGAAGAGACGATGAGCGGTTTGACCCTGAGCTCAGACTCCGTTTAATGTTTGCACATAAAGTCCTGATGCAGTTAAGACTCAGTTAATCTCACGAAGAACGAGTAAACAATCCACCTTTTAGGACTTGATGGTTTCTTTTGATTGCCGCAATGTGAAAATATTGTCAGTGAAAAAATAATTGGAAACGACACTGATGCATTGTTGTTGTTTTTAGAGAGTGTAAATGTTACTTAACACTTTAAAATATTCTCTGTTCCTTCAGCTTTACTCTTGACTCAACTGACTTCTGCTCATTTTTGTTGTGTAGCGCGGACGGATGCACCGGTACCAGTTCCTACACACACACACACACACACACACACACACACACACAGAGAGAGCTGCTCGGTGGCTCAGCATCATGAGCCTGACCCCCCTCTGTTGCCGGTGCGTCCTGTGTTCAGAGGGTGTCGTGGACGTTGTAACGATGGGTTTGTTGAAAGTGAACGTGACATGTCGGGTGCAGGTGGACGCTGGAAGGCCTTCCTTCCTTTTTTTTCTTTTTTTTTTTTTTTATACGGGACCTTTATAATTGTTTCTAAATGAACGTGACTGAAGTCCTTCTGAAACTGAATCTCTGCCCGTCGCCTTCTCCTCTCCTCATGACGTCTCCTCGTCGAGCTAAATTGGATGATGTCGTATTTATTGCAGTTTGAGAAACAAAAATATCTTCTTTTTTTTTTTTTTCATGAGCGAGATTTAAAGTACATTGATTCTGTTTTGTTTGTGTACTTTTGTTCCTCAGAAGAGAGCTGTTACATTCTGTGTGATGTGAAGATGCTGTTTTACATTAGAAAGCCTCTTCTTGTTTTCAAGTCCGTCTGTGTGTCTCTTTGTTTTTCTCTTTTACATAAATGTGAAACGTTTAGTTACTGATCTGTCACTCATGAGTTCCTCTGTTCACTGGGCCACACACACACACACACACACTTTGGTTTTAATTGGTTCCCCAAAAAGAATCATCATCGCTAACTTGTCTCATTGGTCCAGTGTCCTGATGGACTCGTCGGTGTGTTGCTCCGTCTGGTTTAATCTGTGGTATCCTTTCCTTTTTGTATTTTAGTGTAAAATAAGTTCCCCTTGTACAGTACTGTGGATTCCTTAGCGAACCCTCCGCTTTGGATTAAAACTTTTTTATGTTTCCTACAGAGTCTGTTTTGAATTATTGTTTCAATTGATTGTATTGTTTTGTTCATTTTCCATGTGGTCCGTATGAGGGGCAATGACACAAATGCAGTGCTCGTGTTTGCCCACTAGAGGGTGCTATCAAACAACACAGAGGTGTAAGTGTGTTCCAGCCGGATGCAGAGATTCTACATTATGTCGCCGTTTGAATTGACTTTTACTCTCTTGCCCATCTGGATTATAACTTTCATAATATCCTATTTAATTTGGCACCCATTGAGAAACTCTCTCTGTCACCCCCCTCCCTCCCTCCAGGAAGGTCAGAGGTCAGGTCAGCCAGCGGAGTGTCCCAGGAGCTGGTAGGCAGAGCGGTTCCTCAGATAGCAGCTGACTTCTACCAAAAGTAAACAACCTAGAAACAAAGACCGGATCAGAGTTAGCTCCATGAACAATCTGAAGTCTGGATTGACGGCATTAAGCATGAATAGTACGTCAGCGTCTCCCCGCCGTGCACCAGGTTTACTGCTCTCCTCCAGGTCCGGGTCCTCGCTTAATAAAACGTCTTCCTGGTCGGAGCCATCGGCCGGCTGCGTTAAAGGTGTCGGGTGATTCACCGTAAAAGAACATTGTTGCGATATTAAATCCACACGTCGCTCTCCTTCTTAGGTTTTTATGTTTTGTCGACGTGGTCGACTCTTAATTTGAGATGAATTCATTAATTTCTTTGGGTTTAGGCTGAGTGCAACTAAAAACACTCAGAAAAAAAACACTCAGAAATCTTAACTAAGGTCACATCTTCAAATTTGCTTCTTTTGTTTTTGAGATATTTCCGTTTACTCTCATGAAGAACTGAGAAAAGCAGCAACTTCTCACGTTGACGATATGAAGCAATGAGCCGAACAAAAGGCGAAGATGTTTCAGCCTCCTGACTCCAAACACTTGTCACGTGTGACTATAACTTCAAATGCTGACATTGTGTCTTTAAGAATCTCACCTGAAGGTCATTTCACATCCATTTACTGAACCAAATAGTATATTCATCGGATTTGATCTTTTTGTGCGCCAGATGACATGAAACCCAGGGACTTCATCTGGAAGCTTCTGTGAATCTTTGCGTTTCAGACCAAAGCATCTGCTCCGTCGATCCAGAAATCAATTCAGACGCGTCTGGAGTAAAAACCAAAAGCCTCCACCCACCCAGAAGGCTATTAAGGCCCCAGATACGAGAGGGCCCCCCCCACCCCCCCCACGGAGATGTCAACATCCCCGTCCCTCCCTTTGTTGCAGATTATCGCCCGGATGACTCATTCAGTCCATATATCCGCGGCTCCGCCTGTGGCCAATTTGTTTTCCATCGCTTCTGAAGAGCTCCTGGTAAATGAAGCCGCCGCGCGGAGACAACACAAAAACAACAGAACAAAAAAAAAAAGAAAAAAAAAGTGAGGCCTCGAGCGATGATCACTCGTGTGTGGCGGGGAATTAAAGCGGCGGGTAAACCGGGCCCTCCAGTTGTTGATGTCTGTTATCCGCATAAACCCCCGTGATTTGTTTTTCCAGATCACCGATGATGTCGTGTTAAATATGACGACCGCGACAAAAAGGAAGCCCAAAAAGAAACGACGTGCCACATTTATTCTTAACTTCTCACAATCTGTCCTGCTGTCCATTCATTAATCGTTCTGGTTTTTTTTTTTTTTTTTTCTTTCAGTGCTCCAAGGTTAGTAATTACTCCATCGAATAAAAGTCACTTATTCAGCAGAAAAATCCAAACATTTGCAGGTTTCAGCTTCTCAAATGTGACTATTTGCTGATTTTCTGTTTTTTTTATTTTTGTATCTATGTACATTTTGTAACTGCTTAGACAGAATCAGCAAATATCACTTTGAGCTCTGGGAAATTGTGTCAGTTTCCACCATTATCCTCTGGTTATGGTGGTGGGGGGGTGGGGGTAGGGGGGGGATTCGTCATTCTTTCTTTTTTTTGCACTGATACAGATTTAGTTTTTTGTATGCGTAAAAAGGCAGTGAACTCTTTCACCCTCCACCACAGTCCTGATGATTCACTTTTTCTTTTCTTCTTCTTCTCCCTGGTAATATGGCAATCGCAAAAAAAAACCCAAACCAGCGTTTCTTTTGAGATTACCAAAAAAAAAAGAAAAAGAAAGAAACTCCATTTGAATTTCAGAGCCTTGCCAGTGAATTCATAATAGACCTCTGAGTAAGCTCTGTGGCAGCTTATGGCATTCCAGTTATGCCAGTCTCAAAGAACCCCCCCCCCCCCCCTCCACCTCTAACCAACACAAGTTCCTGCAGCCCTGGTGTGCTGCCTTGGCACTGAACCCCCCCCTCTCCTTTTTTTTTTTTATTTCACATGTACAATATTTTCTTCCAACAAACTGTTTCTCCTTTTTCTGTCCTTTTCGCTGGAGCTTCCCCGGTCGGAAGCTTCAGTGTGATCACGATTTCCTATCCTCCTCCCTTCCTCCCTCCCTCCTCGTTGTGTCCATGCAGCCTTAGGGCTCTTTTCTTGCCCAAGGGAGGAAAGAGAGAGAGAGCGCGTGTGTGGGCGAGAGAGATAGATGGAGAGAGAGAGAGAGAGAGAGAGAGAGAGAGAGAGAGGGAGAAAAAGGCTGCCGTCACTGGAGGTGGCGGCTCCCGCTACTGCTGTCACTGAATAGATGTGAGTTCACTCCGGGTGTGTGTGTGTGTGTGTGTGTGTGTGTGTGTGTGTGTGTGTGTTTGTCACTGGAGGGGGCGGCGTGGGAGGAGTCTCGGTGCTGTTATTTGTAAAAGCTTTTGATGGATGATTGCTCTGTGTGTGTGTGTGTGTGTGTGTGTGTGTGTGTGTGTGTGTGTGTGTGTGTGTGTGTGTGTGAGAGAGAGAGATAGAGGGAGTGAGGGAGTCCCCCCCTTTCTTTCTTTTTTTTCTAGTGGCTCACTGTTCAGTGCACAATGACTCAATGAAAAGTGGAGGGGAGAGGCAAACACACTGTACGGCTGCACGAGAGAGAGAGAGAGAGAGAGAGAGAGAGAGAGAGCAGAGAACACACAGGAGAGTAGAAGAAGAGAAGCCAGGAGGAGGGAGCTCTAAAGCCGGAGACAAGAAGAAGAAGAAGAAGAAGAGGAGGAGGATATACTTGTCTTCTTTCCTTGGCATCAAGTTGAACTTCACCTGGCTGTGCTGCCGTCTGTCTCAGCCTGTTTCAAGCATTTTACTCATTGGACTTTGAAGCATTTTTGTCCACTTTTGGAGGGGTTGTCCTGCTGCTGGTGGTGCTGCTGGTTGTCCTGCTGCTGGTGGTGCTGCTGGTTGTCCTGCTGCTGGTGGTGCTGCTGGTGGTGCTGCTGGTGGTGCTGCTGGTTGTCCTGCTGCTGGTGGTGCTGCTGGTTGTCCTGCTGCTGGTGGTGCTGCTGGTGGTAGTGGTGCTGTTGGTGGTCAGTCGTCCCTTTGGAGAAGGATGGTGACGGAGGGGAGAGCATCTGTGGGCCGGTCTCTGCAGCGTGGCGGAGTGCCGCAGGAGAGCGGGTGCCTGGTGGGAGAAGCGGGGATGGAGGCTGCAGGACGGCGGCCCCAGGCAGGGCTCCTCCGTCTGGGCTGCGGAGGATCCTGGCGTGGGGCGTCCTGGTGCTGGTGGCCGGACGGGGAGGCGTGGAGGCGTGCCCCGCTCCCTGCAGCTGCCTGGGGAACACGGTGGACTGCCATGGCCTGGGGATCCACTCCGTACCCAGAAACATCCCCAGAGGCACCGAGAGGCTGTGAGTAGTCATACACCAACCACGTGTGTGTGTGTGTGTGTGTGTGTGTGTGTGTGTGTGTGTGTTCATATTATTCTATACTTCCGAGGACCGAGCGATCACGGCTGGATACATGAGGGGAATCCTTCACGTGACGCCTATCGCTGCTCCTCGCTTTAAAGGAGCAATTTAAGTCTGTTGTGTTTCTGGTCAAGACCAGGTTTTAGTTAGTGGAGGTCCTCATATGTATCTTAAACGTGCACGTGTGTGTGTGTGTGTGTGTGTGTGTGTGTGTGTGTGTGTGTGTGTGTGTGTGTGTGTGTGTGTGTGTGTGTGTGTGTGTGTGTGTGTGTGCTTCATGTGCCATTCCTGGTTTAGTTGCAGTGCTTCTTCTCTTCATGCTCCTTGCAGCTCTCTTTACCGGTAGTCTGTTTAACTTCCTATCACACACACACACACACACACACGCACACACACACACACACACACACACACACTCTTTGACTCTCCACTTGACTCCCAGGATTCAGAGTGCTGGTCTGCGGCATCATTGCTCTTTCCTGCATTTGTTCCCTGTTGCCAGCACGAGGTTAATTTCTCCTGAATCTCCGTCTTTTCATCATTCACACATATCATTCACTTTATTCCTCATCGCCCATTAGAGAGAAATTCCAAGCATATCGTCTTCTTCTTCTTCTCTCCCTCCTGCTCTTTTACTATTCCACTCATCTCTGCACCTTGTTCAGCTTATACACTAAAATTGCACAACATTCAGAAAAATGTAACATAATCTCCTGGGGCTGTCCTCCACCGAAGAAATGCTCAGTTGACTAAACGATTAAGTCGATTTAATCAACAGATCTATAAACTGGAGTTATTCCACTTTAAATCTCGTGTTTGCCAAACATGTGTTCCAAGATGTGTCACTCCGCATGAGAAAAACATAAAAAAATACTAATCGACTCAATAAATCTTTGGGCTTCCCCCTCTCGGTCGGTCGTTTTGGTCTCAGTCAACTAACGTTGTCATTCTATTTGTGTATGTTGCACCTCTTGAGCTGCTTCTCCTCCTGTATCTGTTTTTGAAAGTAAAAGTGTGGCGCTCACTATACAACACAACATTTCTAAATAAGGTTGAGACCGTCAAACCACTGAAGGGGGAAACGAGAAACAAACACTCAGAGGGTTGATTTGTCTTCACGATGTGCTCCATCATTTAAAACGCAGTCTGACGGCGTCACTTAAAGGAGCAACATGCGACATTAAGCGTGTTTTAATAAAGTTTTATTAAACTGTTGTCTATGTAAAGATGTAGCGGGGTAACGTCACTCTTCTCTGTGCTTTGTTTACAAAGCCGGGCCGGCTACTCCACGGTCAGTTTGTACTAGAAGCGCTGTTAGCGTCATTAGCTACGATCCGCACTTGAATTCTCTCTCCTGACCACCAGGGGGCGACTCCTCTGGTTGTATAGAAGTCAAAGCTTCATGTGTTAAAGCTGCATTCTCTCTCCTGACCACCAGGGGGCGACTCCTCTGGTTGTATAGAAGTCTATAGAAAATGACTCTACTTCTCTCTTGATTTATTCCCTCAGTAAACATTGTAAACATGAGTTTATGTCTCAATCTCTAGTTTCAAGTCTTCTTCAATACAGCATGATGTTCATTTAGTAAATTATGGTCCATTTAGAGTCAAACAGACCATAAAGCAGGGGATGCTTTGGGGGCGGGGCTACAAGGTGATTGACAGGTCTCTACCAGAGACGTCTACACCGTCACTCCTCTTCAGTCCAGATATCCGTTCACTGGTTGCAGAAAACCAAGATGGCGACGTCCAAATCGCTGAACTCGAGTTTCGAAATATCAGTCCACAAACCAACGGGTGTCGTCATGACGACTATGCGTCCACTTCTTTATATACAGCCTATAACTATCGCATATGAGTTCCAACCTCCCTTGTGAGTGCCTACAGCCGCCAGAGAAGCAGCGTGAAAAAGCCAACTTTAAAAAAACGAACAAAGTGACAGTCATACTTATCCTCTCAAAAATGTAACATAGCTGCAATGCATTCTGGTCCGCTGCCGATACTGTTGGTGTCTCCATTGGTGTCTCTCTGCCTGTTCTGCAGTCTTTTTCTCTTTTTTCCTGCCTGGCTGAATGTCGGTGTCGGCTGAACCCCTTTCCGTTTGATTCTGGTTTACTGCCTCTGCTGCAGCCCACACATGTCAACCCTTCTGACAGTTATGAATACAGAAGAAAGGAAGATGCACCCAAAGAAATGAGGCCAGAAATGCAAGTCATGTCACCAATACCTCAAAATCTTGTTCTGAAGATTTCCCTTTAGTGTGTGTGTGTGTAACACTTCATCTCTCCCTCTCTAAGTGTGTGTACTGTATGGGGCTCTCAGTGTGTGTGTGTGTGTGTGTGTATTTCAGGTTCCAGAGTGCCTGTGTGTGTGTGAATAATTGATGATTGTCAGGGGTGCCGGCAGAGATACATTATCCTTCCTCCTCTCTGGTTTACTGTAGCGTGGCGGATGTTTTCCCCTCTGAGGCCGATAGCTTTATGATCGGGGACGAGGCCTCGGGGCCCCGCCGGTCAAAGAGAAATGGCCTGAAAAAAAAAAAAGAACTCTGAGCCTGCAGACTCTGCTTGCTCGTTCGTCTTCTTTCATTCTAACCGTTTCCCTTCCGAGTCATAGTAACTTGAGTTAAAGGGTGAAGAAATACTTTATTGCGTCACCTGCTGACACAAATGTGCGTCCAGTTTCATTCGGTGGAGCGGAAAGATGTAATTCATGTCATGAAAGTTGAAACGAAACCGTAACATTTGACATTTTAAGCCCGGATCCGCATCGGCCCGCTCCCGGTCCGATACAACAGGTGTGGGATCCGGCACCGTCTGGAGAGGCAATTTGTCATTTTATCCCTAAACTTTAACGGGATGTATTTCGAGTCCTGAATGGAAAGTCTGTCGTACCAGAGTTGTGTTACCTTGTCTCGCCTGGTTTGACAACTGCTACCGCTCGGCCACCGCGGCTGTTGACACCCACGACCCGGGGAAGTCGGCCTCTGGTACCTCCCGCCTGTTCACCTGCACGTTCACGGATCCGAGGCTCATTTATTGTCGGTACGCAACGCGGGGATGCGCAACGAAAAGTTGGAGCGCACACGCGCTAATCATAGTAACGTAGTCGTTACAGTACGTAAGAAGCGGACGTCGTGACGTCGCCCGTCGGTTTGTGGACGTTTTGAAACCTAAAGTTCAGCGATTTCAACATAAACAGAGGAAAATAATTGTATTTGTCTACTAGTGCATTTTTACAATTCTTAGGACCCAATGACTTAAATAAGGGCTTTTTGAGTGTTCGTACTGGGAAGTTGATTTACCTAAAAAACTAAAGAAATCAGCTGATTTTCAGGTGTCTCTTACCCAATGTAAGTCTATGGGAAAAGACCTTTTGGGTCCAATGGCATCGTGAGATGGACCAGAACGTTGTAATTCCACCGTTTGGCCACTATGGTAAACCTTTCTTTAAAGCCTGGCCTTCTTCCTGGAGGCTTGGTGGTCTGGCAATTCAGGTGTTTTGGGATTTAGTTATCAAGATTTTAATATATATATATATAGATATATATATATATATCTATATATATATATATCGGTCCCCGAAAATGTTTTGCCTCCCAAAAGCACCGGAGCTGGATGACATTTCTCTTTCAACACCGAACAGCTGCGTGTGCGTCTTCACTGAGACGACGTCTCCGGTCCTCCGGATGACCTGCGCACCTCGCTGCTCGGCGGTCCCCAAAGCGACCGTGTGTTTGGCAGAAAACGCTCGACGTGAACTCGCCCTGCGCTCTGTGAACTCTCCAGAGCGACGGAGACGTCACTCCTGGAAAAGTTTCCCGACGCTTCGACCGCCGCGATTGGAATTCTCAAAACCTTCGTGTGTGTGTGTGTGTGTGTGTGTGTGTGTGTGTGTGTGTGTGTGTGTGTGTGAGAGAGATCTGACCCCGTTTTAAAAAGAACAAGACCCCGCACCAGAGCAGGACCGATGACCGGGTCACTCCGTGCCGTTCGATGTGACCTCTGATTGTTTCCTCCTCCCAGAGCTCCAGCACTCCTCCGTCCTGGAGACTCGAGGCAGTAACTCATTAAATAGCTATTTGTTAAAGGGCTTGTCGCCCAATTAGCATGTAAAGTGATCTGAGTGTGTGTGTCAGCTGGACAGCTAGCCACTGAGGGGGGAGTAACTGCTGTGTGTGTGTGTGTCAGAGACAGAGTGTGTGTACAGTATTCCCTGGGAGACGGGCAGCAATAAAAGGGTAATTTATCAAGGTGACTGCACCAGTCAAGCTAAACACCCCCTCCTCGTTGGGTTGTCATGGCAACGCGGAGAAATGGATGCCCCTGTGGGCCCCGGTGAGCCTGGTTATTTGAGCCGAGGAAGAGGATGTCTGTGAAGACGTGTTCATGAGTGAGAAAAGACTGGACTTAAAGGTTTTTCTTGTACAATTGCCTGGCAACCCTGAGTGTCTTTAACTTCATACTTGAGGATTCTTGTTTGGGAGAAAAGAGCAGACCAGTTGAAACCAAGATTTTATGTTTCCACTTATCAATGTGTTCATTTCCTGCTCCAGGAAACGTAAGCTTCCAGTAAACTGTATTTACAGTATTGTTGCCGCTCATTCAACACGGCAAAAAGGTTATTTTATTTCATTTGTACTTATTATTTGGTCAGAAATTGTGGGCTGTTGATAATAATGATTAATGGCCCCTTTTTAAAATGAGTTCAAAAGAAATCTGCGATTTATGAAAAATGATCAGCTGGACTTTGGTGTTGTGCTCGTTCATAACGTGGCCGTTTGGAGCGAGCTGATGGCACAGAGTCGATTACCGCTCATCACTCGTTGAGGGACTTGAAAAGGAGTTTAGTTTTAATCATAGACTGTTCATAAGAAGTGAACGTAGTCATGGGGACGTTATCCATTTGGTTTGTGGACGGATGTTTTGAAGCCTAGAGTTCGTCTTCATGTTGTTTGTATTTTTGCAGCCAAAGAACAAAAAGTTACCATATTTGGGATGCGGAGGATTGTCTTAAAACTTGCATTCTCTCTCCTGACCACCAGAGGGCGACTCCTCTGGTTGTATAGAAGTCAAAGCTTCATGTGTTAAAGCTGCATTCTCTCCTGACCACCAGGGGGCGACTCCTCTGGTTGTATAGAAGTCAAAGCTTCATGTGTTAAAGCTGCATTCTCTCCTGACCACCAGGGGGCGACTCCTCTGGTTGTATAGAAGTCAAAGCTTCATGTGTTAAAGCTGCATTCCCTCTCCTGACCACCAGGGGGCGACTCCTCTGGTTGTATAGAAGTCAAAGCTTCATGTGTTAAAGCTGCATTCTCTCTCCTGACCACCAGGGGGCGACTCCTCTGGTTGTATAGAAGTCAAAGCTTCATGTGTTAAAGCTGCATTCTCTCTCCTGACCACCAGGGGCGACTCCTCTGGTTGTATAGAAGTCTATAGAAAATGACTCTACTTCTCTCTTGATTTATTCCCTCAGTAAACATTGTAAACATGAGCTTATGTCTCAATCTCTAGTTTCAAGTCTTCTTCAATACAGCATGATGTTCATTTAGTAAATTATGGTCCATTTAGAGTCAGACAGACCATAAAGCAGGGGATGCTTTAGGGGCGGGGCTACGAGGTGATTGACAGGTCTCTACCAGAGACGTCTACACCGTCGACGGCCGTAATCCAAGATGGCGAAGGCCAAGACGCCGAACTCAAGCCCTCAAAACATCAGCCCACAAACCAACAGGCGACGTCATGACGACTGCGTCCACTTCCTTAGACACAGTCTGGGCCCTGGACCAACCAACCCAAAGTCAGGAAGAGGAAATCTTAACACACTCTCTGTCAACTTGTGTACGTAAAAGGGGAGAAAGTGCAGGTCGAGGTCTAAGGATGGGAGAGGTGTGTGTGTGTGTGTGTGTGTGTGTGTGTGTGTGTGTGTGTGTGTAGAGTGTGTGGTGTGTACAGTGTGCCATGCAGGGTTCCTGGAGACCCACAACTCAAACCGAAGCATCTGAACCGCGTCTCTGCAACGTGATTTAGTTTGAGCACATATTCAACTTGAATGTGTACTTGTATGTACTTATATGTACTCATATCTTATAAAGTCGAGCATGAGAGCAAGGGAACCAGATCTCAGCTCTGAGCTCCTTCATGTAACTCACAATGACTGACATGAACTGTAAATACTGGGGGGAGGGGGGGGGTGGGGGGTGGGGGGGGGTATTTTTGGGCCTTACTTACTTATGATCCCATTTGGAAAAGCTCAACAGTGACACAGACCTCACCGTGAGCTGGAAGCCGTCCACAGCGAGGTCTTCGCTTCGTGCTGAGGAACCTGGACATGGTCTCTGGAAAAGACATGCTAGATTTTTATATACATAGTAGCTTTTTTTTCAGCACTGTGAGCAACGCAAACAAAATGACGTTCACGTCCACGTGTTGAGATAGTCGCCGTATGAAAAAAAAACAAACAAACAAACAGTTGTAAAGTAGCCGGATGATTTTCTTCTTTCTTCCGTTTCATTACCACTTCCCAATTTGTATCTCCTCGTCTCTCTCTCTCTCTCTCTTTCTCTCGCTCACACACAAACAAACACACAAACAAACACACACACACACACACACACACACACACACACACACACACACACTCACACTCTCACACCTTGTTTCATTAGCAATGCCTGCCACCTCAGCTTCTCTCTCTGTCCATCTCTTTATAATCATCTTACCATTTCCCCCGCAGCTCCTCAGTGGGAAAGATGCCGCTAATGAAGTGTCATTAGATCTGATTGTGTGTGTGTGTGTGTGTGTGTGTGTGTGTGTGTGTGTGTGTGTGTGTGTGTGTGGTCGCTAATATTAGTCACATCCACTCTGCTGCATCTGGGGATAAAGATGTGATGAGGGGAGTGAAGAGGAGGAGGGTGGAGAAGGCGAAGAAGGGAGGCGGTGGAGGGGAGGATGATAATATGATGGAGGTGTTATAGAAAAAAGAGATGATGGTGAAAGATTGCTTTTACATCTGCAGTGCAGTCCCCCGTCTTGACTGTGTAATATTTCACACGGCAGATTTCAGTAGTCTTCTCTTCATGATGACGGTTCAGAGCAGCAGAATGTTTGCTGCCACTCGTTTGGTGTCTGGGAGGGACGTTGTTCAGAATCAGGTGTTTGGAAAGGTCCTGAGAAACCTCCAGCTCAGTAACATGTTGGATTGGCTGCTCTGTCATCATGTGACCAAAGCCAATGTGGAAGTGTCTTAAACCTGCATTCGCTCTAGTGTCCACCAGGGGGCGACTCCTCTGGTTGTATAGAAGTCAAAGCTTCATGTGTTAAAGCTGCATTCTCTCTCCTGACCACCAGGGGGCGACTCCTCTGGTTGTATAGAAGTCTATAGAAAATGACTCTACTTCTCTCTTGATTTATTCCCTCAGTAAACATTGTAAACATGAGTTTATGTCTCAATCTCTAGTTTCAAGTCTTCTTCAATACAGCATGATGTTCATTTAGTAAATTATGGTCCATTTAGAGTCAAACAGACCATAAAGCAGGGGATGCTTTAGGGGCGGGGCTACAAGCTGATTGACAGGTCGACACCACTACGTTGTCCGTTCTTTTGAAGTTATACAACTTTAACCCTTTCACAGTGTGTTTTATTACTTCATGAAAGTAAATTGTAAAAGTAAATTTAATCTTGGTCGCCTAACATTGTCTTTTATGTCGTACTTAGCTCCACCCTCTCGTGTCACATACATGTGTTTACATAAAAAGAAAAAAAAAGATGGCGATGGCCAAAATGCCGAACTCGAGGCTTCAAAACATCCGTCTTCGTCCATTTCCCAGTTACACTCTCCGGTCCTGACACCGAAACAGAGCCTCCGTTTGAGGACTGTGATGGTTCTCTACAAATCCCCACTTTTTTTATTGATTTTTTTATTTGGAAAAATATACAAAATGTATCAATGCATCAGAGTTGAATTGTATCTTTAGATCAGGACATGAGTGAAGAAGCCCTCCACTCACAGGTTTTGATACTTGACTCTATTGACGAATTTCTGACGCTCAAAAAAACTATTGAGATTCGATACTTGGCTCTCCGTCTGGATGAGTGCCTCTACTACTGTATGTCTTATATCTTTATACCCCCCCCCCCTCCCCCCCCAACACACCCCTCCCCCCCCTTTGCTCTGCCTCCATGTCAGATCCAACAGTGGAGAGCAGAGCTGAGCGGATCAACTGCCTCACTGCCCACTGAGGGTGTGTGTGTGTGTGTGTGTGTGTGTGTGTGTGTGTGTGTGTGTGTGTGTGTGTGTGTGTGAGAGAGACGCGTTCTGCTT
>JACSYO010000184.1:442500-457500 GCA_016806645.1 Ophiodon elongatus | reverse complement strand
GGGGTTTATGCGTGACCTTTTGACCCCGGATACACTTCGCCCTCTGGGACAGTCTGCGCTGATGGTGTTTTTTCTCTCCTGTGTTTACCTGACGACCGGGACTGTGCCGAGCGTCAGTGATGGACATGAGGTGTTAAAGGAAAGACGACGGAGCCCGGACCTAATGACTCCTCCGGGGGCCGGCTCAGAACAGATTAGCAGTCCGCCGGGAGCCCCGGGGCCCCGTTGCTGTCAGGAGGGGATTGAGTGTTACACCGGTGGTCCATTATATGGAAGTCTGTGGAGCGTGTTCATCAAACGCAGAGATCCCAGCAGCAACTGTGGGAGAAATAATGTGTGTGTTTGGAGCTGCAGGGTTTTCAATTTCGATTAGTGAGAGGGTGTTTGTTTGGTTCGGTTTCATTAAAGGAGTTCGTGTCACGGCGCTCAGATAATGGACCGACAAAGGTGCTGAGTTAGAGCAACATGCTTTAAATACAAGATGCAATCGTGGCTTAAATCAACCCAATCATGTTCCAGTTCACGCACCAATGCCAACGCTCGACGTGTCTTAATGTTGTTGTTGTTGTTGTTGTGTTTTTATACGACAGTGTGCATTTTCTGAACAGAGCTGTTATTTCCTGCCCAGAGACTACAGATGAGTAGATTATCTTACAGATGATTCTGGTGCAGCTGTGCACCGTCCCTGTCAAATAAATAAATCCATAAAAACAGAGATAAATAAATACATGAATATTGCTGATAAAATCTCCACATAGTAATTAGGTGCTCTTGCTTTTTTTTTTTTTTTTTTTTAACTAAATGATGCAAATTGATGCCACAATTAGAATAACTTACTGAATGACCTCATGTTTGTTGCAATATATGCAGATATTTTACTCTGGATGAACGGCGGACGCTTGAATAATGTTTTTGAGGTGGTGTAAAGGCAAAATATGACAATAATTCAATGTTAAAAAATATATATATATATATTTTAGGAACATAAAGCTGACAATTTTGTTGCTGCTCAGACCGTTGAGTCTCTTCACTGCACTCACGCTTCATGTGTGTTTAGTGGTCATTTCTTTGTCTCTTTTTAAAAATTGTAGCCATCTGATGGAGAACCAGATCAGTAACGTCGAGAGAGGAGCCTTTGATGAGCTGAAGGAGCTGGAGAGACTGTGAGAGCACACACACACACGCACACACACACACACACACACACACACACACGCACACACACACACACACACTGTAACGTCAGCTAATCCGACATGTTTTTCTTCCCCCAGTCGCCTCAACAAGAACCACCTCGGCCAACTTCCAGAGCTGCTGTTTCAGAAGAATGAAGGCCTGTCTCGACTGTGAGTCTGCGTACTTTACTTTCCTCCATCTGAACCCCGTGCTGCCCCCCCCCCCGTGCTGCCCCCCCACCCCCCTCCCTTCTTTTAAGGGGCAGACACACACTACGATTGGACCTGTTGTATATTTGAGTCCACAAGTGTCGGCCAGTTGTTGTTGCTGTACTGTGGCGAGAACTACCAGTTCGTTACTTTGCCAGATGTTAATATGTCCGTCCGATTGGACAGATTTTGTCAGATCGTTAGCGCTACAACTCGAGCTAGCCGGCCGCGGTCCGAGCGACGGAGCCCGGACCACGTGGGAGGGACAGGAAGTGACGCCGCTATCCTGATACCATCGCTACGGTGTCTTGTTTCTAAATCACGGACAGGAAGCAGTAATAATTCAAAAGGACCCCCCCCCCCCCCTCCCACCCGCCCCCCTCTTATCTGTGAAGCATCACTTTTTCCCCGTTCCTCCACCGCGCTCTTCCTCTTCCCTTTCGGGTCGATCCCCTCCAACCAGCTTGAAATGTGTCGCGTGATGAGAGCTCGTAGCGACCTGCCGACGGCGGCTGACCTCATTTATTTTTGTTTGTTGATTTCTTTTTAATGGCGTTTGGCGAGTGGCGGCTGCTAATTTTGGACCTTGGAGAGTTCTGTGCAGCCAACGACTGCAGCCAATTTAGGGGAAATTGGATTTCGGAGTTCTTTGTTTTGTCAGTGGGGGGGGGGGGGCGTAATGGACACAACCCCCCGAGACGACAGTGATGTGTAGTTTTTCTTTGGTGTTGTCCCTTTTAAGGATTGTCTCCATTGTTTTTTTTACTGTTTATGTTTTTTGTTTGTACCTGCAGACAAATTACATTTTTATTTTAAGCTAAATTTCACTTGATTAATCTTCAACCTGAACACTGATACTGAGACTGCAGTACAATACTCCTCCCCCCCTCCAGAATACCGGCTGTACGTTCCCTCACATCATACCACGCTGATTAGCTGATACCTAGATATTCAGAATTGCTGATATTTGTTCGGTTTGAAAGTATAATAAAGCATCACATGTGCATAAAGGGACATCTCCCCGCTGCTTCGGGCTGCTTCCAGATCGGGAAAAATAATGTGACCCATTTTTCTCACCTAGAAAACAACAAATCGTCTCCCGTCGGACGGCAGAAGCGCCGCAAATCACTTCCCACAGTCCCGCAGGGGCAGTTAGGACCCGCCGAGCTTTAATTTGACAACCGAACACACACAAACACGCACACACACACACGCACACACACACGCACACGCACACGCACACACTCACACAAAGAGCTTTTTTTTTCTTGTTTAATAACTGAAGGCTTGGACGCAGTTGGTAACCATGCGGCTAAATGTGTCAGACACACACACACACACACACACACACACACACACACACACGCTGCTCTGAAGTCTTTGTCATAGATGTGTGTTTGTAGTGTCGGATGGGGAATGTATCCGCCTGGAGACGCACACACAAAACACTGCTGGAGAGAGAAAAGCAAACACAACACAACAGAGCTCTTTAATGAACTTTTCTCCATTTGCGTGTGTGTGTGTGTGTGTGTGTGTGTGTGTGTGTGTGTGTGATGGATTTAGCGCTTGACACAGAAAATGTGCCAATTCAAAGAGACTCTCTTACTCTCCCTCTGAGCGCTGAGGGACTAAAGTGGGTAACAGATATGAAAAATACTGCTAATTTTCAGAGGGAAGGTGCGGATGAATGGGTGGTTGAGTGTGTGTGAGTGTGAGAGGGGGAGAGAGAAAGAGAGAGTGATAATGGTAAAAGAAAGTGTGTGTGTGTGTGTGTGTGTGTGTGTGTGTGTGTGTGTGTGTGTGTGGACCTGCTTGTGGATGTGCGTGTCTGTCCTGATTATTTGCTGTTTGCCTTTTTGGCAATTTCACACTCTGGCTCCCATCAGGGAATGTCGAGATGGACTTGGCATGTTCGATCAATCAACACACACACACACACACACACACACACACACACACACACACACACACACACACACAATGCGGCGCACACATAGTGCAGAGCCATTAGCACTTCCTCCAGCAGGAGTGATTTCTTTTCCTCCTGCTGTGTTGATGGACTCAATGCAGCTCGATGTCCCTCGGAAACACGCACACACACACACACACACACACACACACACACACACACACACACACACACACACACACACACACACTAACGCACTGAGCTGCTTTTTATTTGTGTGAATTTTACTCTCAAATTCCCGCCCGTGCTCTTCCTCGGTCCTCCCTCCTCATCACTCAAATTCTCCCTTTTGTTCGTCTTTTGATGGTTTGTGGTTTTTATAGATTTCGTTTCCTTTTTAAAGAGCTCACTTTCACCCGAATGTTGTGTCGCTGCTCTTCCAGCTTCAATGAGCGGGCTGTGCGGACCCCTTTACGGACGTCTATACGCAACGCATTACAACACCTGACTTCATGCTATATTTCCTCGCACACTTTCTGGCAGGTTGTCACATCGGCACATGTTCGACGACAGCAAGCTTCCTGTTGATGCTTCCTGTTGATGCTTCCTGTTGATGCTTCCTGTTGATGTTTCCTGTTGATGTTTCCTGTTGATGCTTCCTGAGATTCATCCTCACGATCACAGCGTTCTCTCCTCCGGCCGGAGAACCGTCAGCTTGTCTTCTTTCTCCCACATGCACTCTCTTTTCTCTATACCGCTCTCTGGCTGCTGGTCCTCTCTCTCTCTCTCTCTCTCTCTCTCTCTCTCTCTCTCTCTCTCTCTCTCTCTCTCTCTCTCTCTCTCTCTCTCTGTCTCTCTCTCTCTCTGTCTCTCTCTCTCTCTCTCTCTGTCCCTCTCTCTCTCTGTCTCTCTGTCCCCCTCTCTCTCTCTCTCTCTGTCCCTCTCTCTCTCTCTCTCTCTCTCTCTCTCTCTCTCTCTCTCTCTCTCTCTCTCTCTCTCTCTCTCTCTCTCTCTCTCTCTCCCTCTCTCTCTCTCTGTCCCTCTCTCTCTCTCTCTCTCTCTCTCTCTCTCTCTCTCTCTTTTGTTGGCGCTGTGTGTTTGTGTGAAGCGTTCGCTCCACACCCAAAAGCCGCTCTTTTGTGTGTTTTGATGACACCCAGAGGCTGTGTGTGTGTGTGTGTGTGTGTGTGTGTGTGTGTGTGTGTGTGTGTGTGTGTGTGTGTGTGTGTGTGTGTGCCCCCTCCCAGCACCTCCCTTTAGCCCAGGGGAACCCAAGAGTTATTATGGGAGTATAGCTGGATGTCACACACACACACACACACTCACCTTGACCTGGAGGTGAGCTGTGTGGTTCGCCGGTCGGAGCCTCAGCAGGTGTGATTTAATCTTCTCTGGTCCGGCTTCACGAGGTCGTAAAGCCGGACCACGCCACTCAAACTAATCAAGTCGAAGTTTGATCCTGTTGGCTTGAAATTCCGACATTGAAAGAACCAGAAGTTGAATGGGTTCCCCTTCCAGTGGGTTCCGGACTTGTTAGCGACATCCAGATGTCCGTTGTCCTCAGAAACTTCTCAAACCGCTCTCACGTTATATTCCACCCATCTGTTGTCCATCCGTTTGCTCGGCATGTCCAACGTATCCTCATACAACGCTTCCTTTGATTTCTTATGAAAATGTTGCTCCGTTTTTTTTGTGCGTTTTCCAACAAAAGTCCAGCAACGCGTGTCAATTTTCACTCGTCACATTCACACAGTCTTTTCAAAATACACTTAGTTAGGTTTAGGCAACCAAGCTGCTCAGTTACCACCACTTCTACTACAGAAGGGAGGTTACTTAAGTACAGAAGTAAAATAAATCAATGTTGACTCAGACATCCATCATCGCCCCTTTTTGTCTTCAAATGACAAGGCATTCCTTTTTCGTAGGTATATCTGTATATCTGTATGAGACCAGCTTGGTATGTACCAAACATTCAAAGTCTAAGTACCACAGACTGTGTGTAAGACGTAGACGTAGTTGTCGTGACGTCACCCGTTGGTTTGTGGACGGATGTTTTGAAGCCTTGAGGACGGCGTTTTGGCCGCCGCCATCTTGGCTTTTTGCAACCAGTGAACGGAAGTGACCATGTTCGGACCGCGGGGGAGTGACGCCGTGGCTAAGACTCTGTATACGACTCTGGTAGAGACCTGTCAATCACAGTAAGCCCCGCCCTAAAGCATCCCCTGCTTTATGGTCTGTCTGACTCTAAATGGACCATAATTTACTAAATGAACATCATGCTGTATTGAAGAAGACTTGAAACTAGAGATTGAGGCATAAACTCATGTTTACAATGTTTACTGAGGGAATAAATCAAGAGAGAAGTAGAGTCATTTTCTATAGACTTCTATACAACCAGAGGAGTCGCCCCCTGGTGGTCAGGAGAGAGAATGCAGCTTTAACACATGAAGCTTTGACTTCTATACAACCAGAGGAGTCGCCCCCTGGTGGTCAGGAGAGAGAATGCAGCTTTAACACATGAAGTTTTGACTTCTATACAACCTGACTTCTTTTTAGTGTATTAGGGCTGTCAAAATTGGCCAAAAATGACGTTTGAATATTTGTTCTTAAAACTAATAGGATATCTTTTATGTCCATGGCTGGCCGCGAGCGACGCCACGCTGTTGAACGCACCACAATGGACGAGGAACGGGCTGTTTACTATATTGTATGTCTTCTCCAGTAAACTCCACAATATAAAACATGTGTTTTCTGTTTTAAAAAAAAAAACAAGTGCAAATTTCGTAACATAGCAAGTATACCCCCCGCCCTCCGGCGCGATGGAGCTGATGGCTGGTTTGTTTACATGACGCCACGTGACGCTGGCTGTCTGGGACACGGCGTCGCCGTCTGCCATCGCTACGGTTGTTGTTGAGCTAACGTTACATTTTAATCTCTATCAATGAAAGGGAAGGTGTGTTTTCATTTTCATATTCTAATAAATATATATATATATATATATAGTGTGTATATATATTTTTATGAGATTATTCCCATGAATAAATCAAGTTAAGAGTCCAGTAAAGTTGATCAACAGTGTGTCAGATGGTTGAATAGTTCCACACACACACACCCTTCGAATGCCGGATTTCAAAAACAAAGTTAAGTTTGTTATTGCTTGTAAGTTTTCCGTGCGTCTCCCTCCTTTTTAACCCACTTCATCCCACGTTTGGTCAGCTATATCAGCTATTTCTGTCAAAATCAAAAGGCGAGACGACGCATACGCACAAAAGTCAAACATGCGAGGGAACTCAGCGTCTGTGAGTACGGGGGCACAGCAGGTCCCAGCTGTCCAGGAGATTGTTATAATTTTCTCTCCATTCCATAATAGGTACACAATCTGTCAGATTGTGCTGTATATGCATGATTTGAAACACACACACACACACACACACACACACGCGCGTACAGTATCGAGAGCGCTACCGCCTCCTGTGTGTCAGTCGGACAGCTAGCGGACCAGATCTTCACCGAATTTGACAAAACATGTATTGGATTCGGATCTCAGACTCCGCCTTCAAACGCACGTCTCAATATAATACAAATATTAGAGCGACGGGTCATAACATATTGTGACGGAACTCTTACAAGCCTGAGCGTCAAAATGTCAGACAACGAGAACGTTTAACTCGACCGTGCGCGTCGGTCGTCGTGCGTCCTTTGGAGTGTGTCCTCGCGGTTTCAGTAACTTGTCCTCCCCTCAGACACTTTGCAGAGTGTCTCTCATTAAAACCAGAGAGGCGGCGCTGTCCTCATTAGCGCGGCTGATTGGCATCCGAGTGCGGCTAATTAGCGCTGTGGAGCTAACGGAGGTGGCGACGGCAGCTGCCGGGCTGCGGCTGTTTAGAAGGATAACCGGAACGTGACCTCGACGTTTACCCGACTAATTTACTGAGAGTGAGGAAGAGCACGCCGGGAGTAGTGTGTGTGTGTGTGTGTGTGTGTGTGTGTGTGTGTGTGTGCTTGCATTTACACATGTGCTAATTACACCCATCTGCATCTGTGCAGCAATCATGCGCGTCGTGTTTTCGTGTGTGATTGGGTGACATGATTATTTATAAGTGTGTCTGTCTGTGTGTGTGTGTGTGTGTGTGTGCGCGTGTGCAGTGTGTGTGTGTGTGTGAGAGAGAGAGAGTGTGTGTCTTCATGTGCATTCGTTCATTTAGTGTTTTTTCCTGGGGGACAATGTTGCAAAGTTGTGTGCTGTCTCGCTGTGTTGTGAGATTATTGGATGTTTGCGTGTGGATCTTGACTGTTTGTGTGTGTGTGTGTGTGTGTGTGTGTGTGTGTGTGTGTGTGTGTGTGTGTGTGTGTGTGTGTGTGTCTGTGTGTTTCTTTGTTTCTATCCTCTGCTTACACCTGAAGAAGACTATGAGTAAAACTCCTACTTTTCACTACTTTAACTTTAAAGCACATGCACAAATTTAAATGTTGAGTTCAGTTAATTTAACGGAAAAATGGCCACTAATGTTAAAATAAGCCTTCTAACTAAATAATTGTTAATATTAACAATATCCGTCAATGCAGGTTTGGCTGACACTGGTATTATTACAGTATGTTTTCTTCATTCCTAAAAGCGCTTCCCGTGGTTAAACCCTCTGGTACGAGGCCGAGGATGAAAAGCGTCCAGCCGACGGCAGAAAAGCCTGCGTGTGCATTTCTGTATTTACGTTATCCACACGGCTCAAATCCGCCATCGCCGAAAAAACACACACACACAGCAGCAGGATTTTTCCCAGTTTTATGTATTTTTTCCTAAAGCTGGGGGCCGCGGGACGCCCCCCCCCCCCACTGCGTGTGGTAACAGCGTCACGCTGGATAACGGGACCCGTGGAGAGGACCGACACCATCACTCCCTCTACAAAAACCTGCCCAGCTGTTATTCTTCAGCCCAGAGTGTGTGTGTGTGTGTGTGTGTGTGTGTGTGTGTGTGTGTGTGTGTGTGTGTGTGTGTGTGTGTGTGTGTGTGTGTGTGTGGGAGGTCGGGCCGTCACGCCCGTCTAAAGTAAAGCTGACCCAGTCGGAGCCGAGGGGGAAAGAAAACACACACGACCGCTCGAACAGCCAATCACAGAGCTCAGATTGACACTCAGACAAACGATCAGCTCTCACATCTCCGTCGGCTCATTTTCATTCTCTCACCCGTTTGATTCATGTCGTCCCCCTTTTCTCCCCCCCCACCCCCACCCCCACCCCACCCCACCCACGTCACCTTTCCCTCATCCGCCTGTGGGGGTTGTCAATTAAGTGATGTGTTCTCCTGCGGATGGAGTGAAGGGAGGGAGGAAAGGAGGGAGGAAGGAAAGGAGGGAGGAAAGAGACCGAGGGGAGGTAGAGCGAGATGGAGCCCCGACTGACGGAAAGACGGGAGAGGAGAAGGAGAGGGAACGAGAGGAGAAGGAGAGGAGAAGGAGAGGGAACGAGAGGAGAAGGAGAGGAGAAGGAGAGGAGAAGGAGAGGGAACGAGAGGAGAAGGAGAGGGAACGAGAGGAGAAGGAGAGGAGAAGGAGAGGAGAAGGAGAGGGAACGAGAGGAGAAGGAGAAGAGAAGGAGAGGAGAAGGAGAGGGAACGAGAGGAGAAGGAGAGGAGAGGAGAAGGAGAGGGAACGAGAGGAGAAGGAGAGGAGAAGGAGAGGAGAAGGAGAGGGAACGAGAGGAGAAGGAGAGGAGAAGGAGAGGAGAAGGAGAGGGAACGAGAGGAGAAGGAGAGGAGAAGGAGAGAGAACAGGAGGAGGAGAGGAAAAGGAGAGGAGAAGGAGAGGAGAAGGAGAGGGAACGAAAGGGAACGAGAGGGAACGAGAGGAGAAGGAGAGGAGAAGGAGAGGGAACGAGAGGAGAAGGAGAGGAGAAGGAGAGAGAACAGGAGGAGGAGAGGAAAAGGAGAGGAGAAGGAGAAGGAGAGGAGAAGGAGAGGGAACGAGAGGGAACGAGAGGAGAAGGAGAGGAGAAGGAGAGGGAACGAGAGGGAACGAGAGGAGAAGGAGAGGAGAAGGAGAGGGAACGAGAGGGAACGAGAGGAGAAGTAGAGGAGAACGAGAGGAGAGGAGAAGGAGAGGGAACAAGAGGGGAGGAGAAGGAGAGGAGAGGAGAAGGAGAAGAAGAGGAGAAGGAGAGGAGAAGGAGAGGAGAAAGAGAAGGAGAGGAGGAGGAGAGGAGAATGAGAGGAGAAGGAGAGGAGAAGGAGAGGAGGGGGAGAGGAGGAGGAGAGGAGAAGGAGAGGGATGAGGGAGAGGTGAATGGAAATAAGGGAGGAAAGCTAAGTGAAGACTGGGTGCGATGAAGGAAAGAGCAACAGAATAGAAAAGATCGATGATGATGAAGATGAGGAATGAGATGGATGGAGGTAAAAAAGTAAGGAAAGGAAAGAGTAATGTGCCGATAGGAGGGGAACGTTTTCAAAGTAACAGCTCGTTAGGTGCAACTATTTAATTTATTTTGGTCTTTAAATTTTGGTCCCGCTAACATAGGATAGAAAACATCTATTTCCTGTCCATCGTGGGAGAGGAATCCCTCCTCTCCCATTTTCGCCATGTTAAAGTGTTTTTCGGGGGGCGGGCAGTGAGCGGGGAGTGGGCGGGGAGTGGGCGGGGAGTGGGCGGGGAGTGGGCGGGGCTTATCTGAATCGAGGGTTTGTTGTCTTGAGCTTCTTGAATAAGACTTTGTCCGTTGTGTTGTTTTACGTTGAAACTGTCTTTACATGTAAATGCTTTCAGCTGTAGTTCAGGATAAACTGGTATTTCTCTCTTTGGGTCCTTTTCATGGAGCCATCTGACGATGTTTAACCCTTTATGTTCCGATTGTTTTCTTACTTTAGGACTAGTCGATTAGTCTTAAGTGTGGACTTCCAGTTAAACGTCGGGGAAGTTAGTCGTTAGGGACTTCCCTCTTTTTTATTTTTACTCCCGTCTGCTTCCGGCTGGCTACCTCAGAATTTAAATCATGACGGGGGAGAGAAAGAAAACGTAGTCTCCTCGAAGCTTATGACAAAACGGCCCAAAAAACTAAACGCAGCAGCGAAAACCTGGCGTTCCTCACCACTTTATATCCATGTAATTAAAATACAAATGCCATTCAGATGTCAGTCTCCACTCTGTAAACATGATGAACACACAACATAAAAAGAAGCAAATTAAGTACGACTGAAGCGTGAGAGGGAACGCGAGAGCGGCAGAGGAGACGTTTACAGTATTTACTGCCCCGCGAGCCGGCCTGAGTTTGGCCTGTTGCCACGGTTACGGTCCTCCTTCGTGCCGTCGGGTCACGATCCCTTTCGTTCCAGTTGGGTGGGCGTCGGCCGCGTGCGTGTCGCCCGTGTGTTCGTGTAAGCGTGTTTTGTGGCGTAATGTCCACGGATTGTGTTGAATTAAAGGGCGGCCATGTTTCCCCCCGCATGTTGTGTGAGGCTAGCGTGTGTGTGTGTGTGTGTGTGTGTGTGTGTGTGTGTGTGTGTGTGTGTGTGTGTGTGTGTGTGTGTGTGTGTGTGTGTGTGAGCTCTCTGGCTGCAGCAGAAGGGAAATGAGGAAAAATGTATGTCTGTGGGCTTCAGAAGTTCCACAAGAAGATTTTGCCGTTCTTCAAATCCTTAAAAATGAACTAATCCGTACTATTAAAAACATGTTTTCCAAATAAACATGTTTTGTTTTTTTATATTTGGTATCTTTAGAAACTTTTGGACCTCCATTATAATTCAAACAGAACTTCTGTGGGTTCTGTAACGAGTTTGTAACGATCACATTTTCATATAAATTTGATCTGTTTCGCTTTTCTTTTGGTCAAATAAAAAAGCAAAAACATGCACTGGGTATTATTGTGCTTCGCGTCACAAGTTCCATTGTTCTGATGATGCACGGTATACCGTGGCAGCGTACAGACCCTCTGCTAAGCCCCGCCCCTGGAATGCAGGCTGGCCAGTCGTAGCTTAGCATAAAGAGGAGCAGTGTTGTTCCTTAACCCTCTGGGGTTAAGGAACAAGGCATTTTCACGATTTTTACATATTTTCTTAAATTCACCTTTAAAGGTACTTGCATATGAGACATACCCATGTGTTGTATATGATAATTTGCAGAACAATCTGAGCTCTCTATATAATGAGGCACCAATTGTCCTAAGGCACTGTGTAAAGAGATAATTTGGCCATAAAGCTGAAATATTGAAGTCTGATTTTTTTTAATTATTCAAATCTCTTGTAAAAAATAAATACCTTTACTCATGTGGACGAACTGTTTTGGTGCTTGAAATTGGTTTACCAAAGTCTTAGGTTCACTAAAGTGGTGGAATATACGGATAAAATAGTACATAAGTGTATAATAAATGCACAACACATATTGTAGAACCCTTCTGTCTGCTTCTTTATGAAATAACCTTTACGTTTTTCCAACACATTCGATGATCATTCAGGGAGTGCAGTTAGTGACAGTGTGGGCTCCACGGTAACGTAGCTCTGACAGCTTGACGGAGGCGGTGCTTAGCGACGGGTCGATTGGAAACTCGAGAGAAGATTCGGTTGTTTTATTGTCTGTTGTTATGGAAACTGTCTCTCTCACGTCTGTGTCGCGCTGAACTCTCGAGTCAGTCTCTCAACCGTCGGCTCAACTGGAGACCGAAGACTCTCATCCTGGTTTTGTTTTTCAGTTTCACGAGGCGGTGACGATCCTCGAGGTCCCAGCTGTCCAGTCACACCCAATTTATGCAGTTCAAAGACTGTTGAGTGTGCAGAAAGCCATTTTTAGAAGAGAAAATAGCACATTTAATCTATACAGCATTCAAAAAAGTGAATGGGATTAGCATTAAGTGGCTGGTTGGTACCAACGAATTCCTTCGGTTTTCTAGTTTCCTATGACGCCATCATCTCCGGATCGCTAACGTGTTGGATTCCAATGTCTCTGAACAGCTTTCATGTGGCGTTTTCTTAAACGTGTCAATACTTCTACAGACACGTCTCACTCATTTTGACGCCAACAACCCCCACATCGAAGGGGGGTGAAGGGGGGGGTTTGTTGTCAAAATGAGTGAGACGTGTCTGTAGATGTGTGATCTTGCAGATCAAGTGGGATCCGCTTTCCTTTTGTCTGACATGTTTTGACATCCTGGTTAATCCCTCTTCATTAGTGTGTGTGTGTGTGTGTGTCTGTCTGTCTGTCTGTCTGTCTGTGTGCGTGCGTGTCTGCGTGCGTGCGTGTGTCACTGTCAGGTCTTTTTAAGGTCATATTCCCTTGCTGCGGTTTTCCGCTCGACCACAGTTGTCTGCATTCTGATGCTGCGTCGCTTCAGATATTTATTGTTTCCACATCTGGTTTTAACTTTCGTTTCTTCCCCTTCAATTTAGTTTGTCTTTATTTTCTCTCTCTCTCTGTATCTTTAGGTTGTGCGGCTGATAACTTATTTAAGTTGTTTGTACTGTGTGTGTGTGTGTGTGTGTGTGTGTGTGTGTGTGTGTGTGTGTGTGTGTGTGTGTGTGTGTGTGTGTGTGTGTGTGTGTGTGTGTGTGTGGGTGTGTGTGTGTGTGTGTGTGTCAGGTTGAGGACTGGACCAGACTATGAAGATATTAAATATTAACGATGTTGTCGCTCCGGCTGTCTGCTGACCTGCCTGATGAAGGTCACACTAGACGTCTTGAACACTAACTTTTAAAAGTGGTTGTCAGGCTTTTCTTTGTGTTGAGCCCCACAGAGAGGTGAAGTCACCAACATTACGTTTATCTTATTCATTTTGTGTTCTCCATAATATTGTAAAATTGTAATATTATTTATATATATTTTTTTAATAGGCTTCAAATAAGCCCCATGGGTTTTCTGCCTCTTCCTACACTGTGATATTATTTATCTTTATCTTTTGTGTATTTTTTTTAAATTGTGCAAAAAATATATAAAACTAAACTAAGTCCCGCCCCTTCCGGTGGATCACCATGGCGCCTTATTTGGTAAAAACGATGTCCACAATAATCTACGGCGAGTCATGTTTTGATCCCATTTGAATTGTGCCATGAACTCACAAGATGCACATAAGATGTTTATCTATTTAAAAAAAAAAAAAAAAAGATAATTTTTGCTCGTCAAGAAACTGTAGAAGTCATAAGACTGAACGTTTGTAATCAGAAAGTCTCCGTCTGAAGCTACGGTGGCCGGGTGTTTCGTACCAGGAGGAAAACGCATCAGGGAACGGGAACGTTCGTGTTAGTTCACGCTTCTGCGGCGAACCCTCAACAAACTGAAACTTTCTCAACGTGCAAAATTATCTTTTAAATTGACAAACCTCATATGTGCAACTCATGGCACGATTCAATCGGGATCAGGAAGTTATAATCGTCTCTCGCCGTTGACTTCAGGTTCCCACGGTGATCCACGGGAAGGGGCTTCATCAGCTGGTACTCGGGGGGAGGATTATGTTTGCAGACGATTGTTGGATTTATACCTTTAAAACATTCTCGCTAGATTGCTTCTTTTTTCATTTTCAATAGATTTTAGTTTTGTTATCAGATGGCTAGTTGTGAAACACTTTGAGTTGTGATGGGACATTTCTCTCCTTTTCCGCTCGACGTCTTTCTGACGGTCAAAAGATTTACTGTTAAAATCAACATCGACAGAATATATACATATAAACCAGAAGAAAATGGGGGAAGAGCAGCAATCGGTCACATCGCTTGACTGAAAGTAACCCACGTTTGACCCGAGAGATGGATGGAGAGGAGATGAGCAGGGAAAGTTTACCTTTCTCACCCTCCAGTGAGCTGGGGAGGGAGGGGGAGGGGGGGGGAGAGGGAGGGAGAGAGGGAGGGAGAGAGGGAGGGAGGATATTGAAACGGCGGGAGACACGGAGGAACAATGAGAGGATGAAGAGGAGCGAGGACACAACAGATGACAGAACAGATCAGAAAATGAATGGAGGAGATAGAAGAGCAAATATCATGAGACTTCCTACCGTACACACACACACACGCACACACACACACACACACGCACACACACACACACACACACACACACACACACGTCCAGCTGTGACCAGTCTGTGTTTCCCTCCAGTAAACATCATCTCCAGCCTGCTGGTGTCCTGGCAACAGATATCTTGACAACCTCATGGGAAAGTATCTTTAATATCGGTGTGTGTGTGTGTGTGTGTGTGTGTGTGTGTGTGTGTTATATGAGAATACATTTAAAGTCTACCTTTTTATGCATATTTACATTCACATACGTTACATATTTTTAGCTCTTGCTGTTATTTATTATTCATTGATAATTGGGTGATAAGGAAGTGTTTGCTTCATGTTTCTCACGTATGTAAGTGAACCTAATCTTCTAGTCTGCGTTTTAATGCAGAATGTTTATGAACGGGACGATATCTTGGCATCGGAAGCGTTCTCCTTTAGTTTTGCCGTCTGGGTGGAGAGGCGGAGCTTCTAAAGTTGCTCTTTGTGAAACAATCCGGTCGTAGACGTCGTCTCTCAAATCAAAATCCATTCTCACGTCTCAAGTTGCTCATCGGACCGTAAACGACGAAGCGTTGGCCCAGATATGTGTCATCCAGTATCAGGATATATACGCTGGGACCTCAGAGGTATCGGTCGTTTGCCCCCCAGAGACTAAATCCTCTTAAAATCGATAAATGATGGGATAAGAAATTTGTAATAAAAGAATATAGATACATATTTATATATTTTTTATTTATATA
>JACSYO010000184.1:422500-437500 GCA_016806645.1 Ophiodon elongatus | reverse complement strand
AATGAGACGTGAACAAAGGTCACGGTCGGATACTTACCAACGCTTGTTGTTTTTTCTTCACTTCACTCCTCGCTTCCTCATTTCTTCCCTCATTTCCTTTTTTCTCCTTTCCTATTTCCTACAACACTTCCTTCCCTACTCTGTTATGTCCTACCACCTGTCCACTCCTTCCTTCATGTTTTCCCACCTTCCTTTGCATCCTTCCTCTCCTCTTTGATCCAACTCTTTCATCATTTCCTTGAACGCTTCCATTTTCACTTCACCCCCCCTCCTTCACTCTCACCTCTCCCCCTCTCCCCTTCTCCTCTCCACTCCCCCCTCTCCCCTCCCTCCCTCTCCACTCCCCCCTCTCCCCTCCCTCCCTCTCCACTCCCCCCTCTCTCCTCCCAGCCGTCTCCACTCCAACTCTCTGCGTTGCGACTGCCACCTGGCCTGGTTGTCTCCATGGCTGCGGCAGCGGGCGGCTTTGGGCCTCTACACTCAGTGCAGCGCTCCTCCCACGCTGAGGGGCCTCAACCTCGCCGAGCTGCGCAAGAGCGACTTCGCCTGCTCAGGTACGGCGGCGCGGTGGAGCACTCGGGGTCAAAGTGGGGCCTTCGGAGTTGAAAGCTTTTGTTGTTTGCTTGCAGGCCACGGCGGCAGTGCCTTCGTTCAGCCGTGCAGCCTGGCGTCCGGCTCCTGTCCCCCCATGTGCTCCTGCAGCAACAACATCGTGGACTGTCGGGGGAGGGGCCTCACCGCCATCCCCGCCCACCTGCCCGAGGCCATGACTGAGATGTGAGTATCGCAGAGGTTTACATTTCAACCAGGCGGTAAACCTCCGGTTCTACCGAGTGACGCCGTAGCTTAAAGCTGCATTCTCTCTCCTGACCACCAGGGGGCGACTCCTCTGGTTGTATAGAAGTCAAAGCTTCATGTGTTAAAGCTGCATTCTCTCTCCTGACCACCAGGGGGCGACTCCTCTGGTTGTATAGAAGTCAAAGCTTCATGTGTTAAAGCTGCATTCTCTCTCCTGACCACCAGGGGCGACTCCTCTGGTTGTATAGAAGTCAAAGCTTCATGTGTTAAAGCTGCATTCTCTCTCCTGGCCACCAGGGGGCGACTCCTCTGGTTGTATAGAAGTCAGGGCGGGGCTTACTGTGATTGATACGACGTCTCTACGTCACTCCTCCGTATTCTAAATATGGTCACTTCTGTTTATTGGTTGCGGAAAGAACAACATGGCGTCTCATCTCAAAAGCTGCTAAAACCAAATGAATCTAAATATTCAGGATGAAATCAAACATAAATCAAACCTTTTGTACCTCACATTTCTCATAAGATATTCAACATTTTACTTTCCACTTAGACTGAAAGTCATGCTGCGATAGTTGACAGGAGAAAATAACTCTTTATTAATATTGCATGTGGACAAATGAGTTTGAATGGAAACTACAGACACTGAAACGAGCCTACAGGAGTTAAATGGTTATTAATTATGTCTTTCTCTCTGTTTCTCAGTCGTTTGGAGCAGAACGGCATCAAGTCGGTTCCTCCGGGCGCCTTCACCTCCTACAAGAAGCTCCGGAGAATGTGAGTCCTCTGAAGACACACTACTCCTGAATCACAGCTGAGGTTAAAGAGATTGTGGATCATCGTCTCTGATTATGAACCCTGAGACAGGTCAAATAAACCGGAGGAGACCCGAACATCCAGGAGGGGAGCAGATCACTTAATCTGCAGATTATTTTCTAGATAATCATTTGGTCTATTGAATGTCAGAAAATAGTCAAAATTTTTTTTTTATCTCAGTCTTTAGTCAGTCCCAAACCCAAAGATATTGTTTGATATGATAAATAAAAACACAGAGAAAAGCACGAGATCTCCACACTTTTTCTGGCTTCTTTGCGTGAGAAAATAGTTGGCGATTATTTCTTGTCGATAAACTAATCGATGAGTCGACTAATTCCACCAGAAATAGGCCGAGTGTGTGTGGGTGAACTGATGAGTGGGACAACAGACTTTACGACCCTACTTCCCCTTGTTTCTCCGTGTGTGACTCAACACTTCGTGTTTAGGGAGGAGATCCAAAGCTTCGAGGGAAAGAGGAGACTTTTGTTTGAATCTTTCTCATCACGTTGTCAGAAACTGTTGGTCAGCGAGACACAAAACAAAAAACATCGGGAAATCAGGTTAGAAAATACCGAAGTTAAGCTTAAATTTACAAATTCACAGTCCGTTAATTAGCAGATAGTTGGAGCTCTGTGCCACAGCGTTAATGTTCAGATGCTGTGATTGAGAAACATTTTTACAGAAACACATTAAGGCTTGTGAATGCTCTCAAAGCAGGATTACATTTTTTATGATTAAAATACATTCATTCAACAATTAAATTCAAAGTGATTTTTGCTGCAACTCCGAGAAGTTAAACATCAGCGCCTACGTGTTACCTTCTGCTTATGGATTATGATTTAGAGCTACTGATCCATCAGCCGATCGGCAGAAAGATCATCTCCAACTGTTTTGATTAATCGTTAAAGTAAAAAATATCAGAGAATGCTGCTTACGGCCTCTGAAATGTTGAGATTTCCTGCTTTTCTCTATTTTGCATCATAATAACGTCAATATTGTTGAACAAAACAAGACATTTGAAAGACGTCACCTCGGACTTTGAGAAATCGGGACGGAGATTTTTTACTGTTGTCCGACGACCAAACGATTAATCGATCTATATAGAACATAATAATCTGCAGATGTGAATCCATAATGACTACAATCGCAGCCCCATTCTGATCATTATGATACAAAGTGATTAAAATATAATTTTTTCTATATAGGAGGTAGTTTGAAAGACAGCTAAACGAACGCCACACGGCCAGAGAAGCTGCGGTTTTATGGCTCCGCCCCTTTGAGCTCCAGCTCAGCCAATGAGATTACAGTATGTCTGCCTCCAGCGGGCCAATGCCTCTGGGAGAAAACGTCAGCGTTTTTAACTCTGGATCCCTCTTCCTCTTTCTCTTCCTCTTCCTCTTCCTCTTCCTCTTCCTCTCTCTCCACCGTTCACCGAGCTGTGCTCCCTCCCCCCCTACCTCGCCCCCCCCCACCTCCCCACCCCCCGACATAACAAACAGCCCCAGTGGATTTTCAGCATGGAGGAGCGCTTGATTTATGTCAGCCAGCAAAGCGACGCCGTCCCCATCAGAGGCCCTTTAAGGGTCTCGCATGATGAATGGAGAGCACGTCACTGTGATCCGGTGAATGTGTTTAAGATGCACATTTGACCGCAATATCACGACCGCATTAATGTTCTTTGCTCTGCGCCCGATTCGCGTTTTCTTTCTTCGTGGCTTTTCTTCCGTTCACTCTCACTGATTCTTTCTTTCTCGTTTCCTTTTGCCCGTTTCCATCCTCAGACTTTCTCTCTTTCCATCTTTGTCTCTCTGCGGTTTTCCCTTTCCTCTCAAATGTATTCCCCCCCCCCCGCCCCTTCCCCCTCGTGCTCTTACATCATCACCGTGAGACCGTCCCAACTCCCTAAGACATCGGTTGATTACATTACCAGGCTGGTTTGAGTGGTTTTGTCCTCAAATGTATTATGACAGTTGAGCGACTGACGTGTGGCAGCCGAAGAAGGATTTAATAATCTGACATGATGTGGTTTGGGCCCGACCAAATCGGAGATGTAAAAACTTAAAGCTCTCCCAGAGCCGGCCTTTCACGTGAAGTGTGGTTCTTCTATATTAGATTAGATTTGATTCGGGGGGGATTAGAAAAGTGAACAATAAAACCATTCATGTATGTTTGACCCCAGAAAATAGCTCAAATGGTAAATATAGAAGAACAAAAAAGTATTCTTTGCACTTTGTCAGCTACTCGTATATTCAGCCTTCAATCTTAATATTCATACACTTTCTTTAATACGGCACTCCTGGCCGAATACAGTGACAAAGGTCTTAAACGACAACGCACCGATTTGAACGAAGCTTTGAAATAGATTAAAGAGAGTAATATACATGAAACAGTCAAATATATAGAAAGAAATCACAGATATGAACCAAGTCACAAGCTAAGTTAGTAAAAATAATAGTAGCAGTAAACAAAACTCACAAAAACCCTTAAAAGGCTCAGTTGTAAAATGCTTGATCCTGGACCACGATGGATCCAGGTCTCTGTGAGGACGTGGGCTCAACGGTCACCGACCTCCCGCTGCTTTCCTCCGTCTTATTATTCTGCGACCGGGCATCAGACAGCCAGGAGCATGCTGGGTAGTGGAGTAGCCTCAGGTCCTCGCTGGGTTAGCTTAGCTTAGCTTCTCTCCGCCCTGTGGGCCGTGGAGTGGAGATCGACTCAAAGTCCGCTGCACTTGATCCCCACGCTTTCTTTTTTTGTATTCTGTCATATACCATGAGTTATAAACACGAAAAAAAAATAAAAATAAAGGCAAAACTGTAGCCGCGGTTGCTAGGCAATGTTGGAACATCAGGTATTAACATAATAATACACAATACGAGGCAAAAGACCCATTGAAGCTCTAAAAGTTATCAAAACAATTGTACAATTAATTCTGAAAGCAACGGGTTTGCAAAGGATTGTTTTTATGCTTGAGTCAAAAACACATCTTTGCATTTCCTCTTCTCGAAGTCAATGTTTTTTTGTTTTTTTTAATGGGTTCTTGGTCGGATGCCTAAAATGAGCTCTGTGGTGAACACAAGCTGAAGAGAGTTTAATGTTTTGTTCTAGGACACGTCAGTAAATATCCCCCTGAAGCTTTGTGTGTCTTCACGGCGTCATTGTGACCGTGATGAAGTTAGTTTAGAGCCTTTTAATTCTGCATTCAAGCTTCAAAAATCATCAAAGCGGTGATGTGAAGATTATCTTGCTGAACAAAACTAGTAAGTATCATAATCTTGTGTTTGCGACAGAAATTATTTTCTGCAGAAATCCAAAATACAACTGGAAAAATCCCAATTGGCTTTTTATCCAGGGAACCAGTGCGATGCTAACTCCAGAAATACGTCGTCCCTGTAGAGGGCCTATGGGACAGCGGCCTTTGAGTCTCTAGATGCATGGGCATCTGGCTGCTGTGATAAAGTCTGTGTGCGTTATCTGTTTTATTCCCAGAGACCTGAGTAACAACCAGATATCTGAGATCGCTCCGGATGCTTTCCACGGCCTCCGAGCTCTCAACTCGCTGTGAGTAAGACACACGGTCTCTGTGTGAGTGTGAGAGTATGTGTGTGACTAAACTGTTGGAGTGCCTCTACCAATATGTGGTTACATATGTCTTGTCTATACCTCCATATGTTTGCACTGCATGCGTGCGTCTGTTGGCATGAATAATTCAAAAGTGGCGCCGGCTCTCTGTAAACAGAAATTCTTCAAGAAATATCTGGACTTTCAGACGATCACAGCATGTGGGCTTTTGTGTATATATTTCTGTGTGTGTGTGTGTGTGTGTGTGTGTGTGACTATACTGTATCTGTCAGCATGAATCTCTTCTGGTTGTGGATTGTGCACGGTTATAGCGAAGCTTTACCAATGGAATAAAAAGTCTTACTGTTGTTTATGATGATGCAAATTGATAATGAAACATAGCTACTTGTTACACACTGATATAATACATATGTCTTTGTGTGTGTGTGCAGGGTTCTGTACGGTAATAAGATCACTGAGCTGCCCAGCGGAGTGTTTGATGGCCTGGCCTCTCTGGAGCTGCTGTAAGTCCAAACCACAACGTCTGAGCTTGACATTTACACTGACTGTGTTTTACAAAAACAAATTGCAGGTGTCAAATTGCTTGAAAGTGCCCGTAAGTTGTTGGATTCTTGGATGGAAACGTATGAGTCTTATATCTTTTTTTTAGCCAAGTCAAACTGACGCAAATCTGTTTCTCATAACATGCTGTGATGTTACTTGTTTTGATAACACTGCCATCGTCTTGTGTGCCGCACAATGTATTCCACATGCTGAGGCTTCAGTTGTAATCGTTGTGCATAGAAATAAAATAGGAGTGGAAGGGACATTTCTATGCGTACGATTGTTTTAGTGGCTAACAGACTTTTTTTTGTAGTAACGACTAAAATGAGGAGCAAATATGACGACTTAATGCTTCATCCACACACTAATGTCACAGGAAAAAGCACATGGCTATCACCAGATGAGCGACAACTTTGTTCGGGCTCATTTTCTGTAACTAGTGTCAAATTTAAGCCCGGTGGAAATTACAAGCTATCTAGCTAACTAGTGAGGTATCTAACAAGCTAGCCAGCTAGCTAACTAGTGAGGTATCTAACAAGCTAGCCAGCTAGCTAACTAGTGAGGTATCTAACAAGCTATCCAGCAAGCTAACTATTTAGTTATCTAACAAGATATCTCAGCTAACTAGTTAGTGAGCTACCTTGCTAACGGTCCCTCCGCCTGACTTCCCGCCGCTCCGGAGAAGGACACGCTAACTAGCTAACTCGCCAGCAATCCGTCTCTCTGGAGCTGAGACTTTGAGGCCCCACTGACGTGCGTCGTCACCGTGACAACTGACGACTTCTACGTGCTAACAATCGCTATTTTCTTTTGTTATCTCTCAAATGACCACACAAATCATTTCGATGTCCATTCGACTCCAATTCTATTTCTACGTAGTTGTGTCAGGAAGAAGCAGGACGTAGTCCACAAATAGAGACATGACGGCACAACTGCAGACATACAGTATAATTAAAAAAAATTATAATTTAACCTAGCATTTACAACCACTACGATGAATTTGAAAATGATTGCTGATATATGTGATAGTTAAAAATACCGATAATGATCATGTCATGTGTGTATCAGGTTGCTGAATGCCAATAAGATCCACTGCATCCGAGCCTCCGTGTTCAAAGATCTGGAGAACTTGGCTCTGCTGTCGCTTTACGACAACAAAATCCAGAGTCTGGCGAAAGGCACCTTCAGCTCACTGCGCAGCATCCAGACACTGTAAGAAAACACACACACGCTATTTTAAGCTCTGTTCTGTTCCACTCCATTCAGTCTGATCCGACTGATGTCCTGCCCCCTGTGATTTCCCATCAGCCACCTGGCCCAGAACCCCTTCGTGTGTGACTGTAATGTGAAGTGGCTGGCCGACTTCCTCCGCTCGAACCCCATCGAGACCAGCGGAGCGCGCTGCGCCAGCCCTCGACGCCTGGCCAACAAGCGCATCGCGCAGATCAAGAGCAGCAAGTTCCGCTGCTCCGGTCAGTGTGTGTGTGTGCGCGTGTGTGTGTGCGTGTGCGTGTGCGTGTGTGTGTGTGTATATGTGTGTGAAACAGAATGGAAAGAAAAGGCTGGTGTGTGAATTGAGACGGGTAGTGACAGCCTGGGTTTGCGAGTGTAAGATGATGAACAACAGCAAAGCTTTCCTCAAGAGAAATATTCACACAGTATGTGTAAGAAATGCAAATCATTCACCCCCCCCCCCCCAAAAAGCCTTTTGTCATGAAACATGAGCTATTAGCATATATATTAGTTAGGGACATTCTCCTGTCAGACACAATCACTTCTCTGTGCATGGCGCACAATGCTTTGTGCAGAAAAAGGTGAAAGTGACTACGAGGAGTTTTGGTTATGAAACATTTTCAATTCAAAGCCGATGCTGATATTTGACTTTCATCAGCTAACGAGATCGTCAGCGAGAAGATTTCTCTATTTTCTACATATGATTCATGGCACGTAAAACTACAAGAGCTAATATTTACATTTTTCCCGTTTTGCAGCGAGTATTATACTGTGCCGGGATCGGCAAAGAAAAAAGGAAAAAATTATTAGAAGATAACCTTGGTCGGTCATTCAGCAGCTTTTGGTCTCTCACGCAAAGTTTGAAACTGTGTTTCATCATCACCATATTACACCTTTTGCATCGCCACAAACGAACGCATTACCTCATCGGTATGCGTCCTGCGAACAGCTGTGTTTTAAAAAAAGTTTTCTTTCACTCACTTCCAAAACAAATGCACACACTAGCCAGATCAACGAGACCGTTTTTTGTCCACAGAATCAACACAAATTGAAAGTTGCTTGTGCAACTTATTGTGTCTTTTCCTTGATTCAAAACATCTCACATCAACAGCCGGTGCACGTTGTCTCTGGCTCAACCGGCGTTAACCAGCGTGTCTCCAGGTAGACGACCTGTGGACCGACCTCTCTCTCAAATCTCAAGGATTTTAGGGTGCAAATTAGTTTGTTGCTGCTTTAACAAACGTCCGCTGTGTAAGAATACCAATATTATCCGTGAGGTGTTCATCTTGCGTAATACTTTTGTACTTTCGGTGACCTCTAGTTGGGATTTAAACTTTAATTCTTGTGAGGAAAAGTGCAGGAAGCGCTCAGGTTCCAACAGCTCAATGCCGACTTCTGGAATAAAAACATGAAAGTTCTGTTCTCTCCGTTACTGCTTGCAGACATCAAAGTGATCAAAACAAACCAAAAGGAACTGCAGTGAAAGAACTCGTTTAGGTGTGAGCGTTTGAGGTACCGTGTTCGTAAGGCAGCGAGACGAGGAGAGTTGATCTCACCGCCTGTGACTGAAAGCCCCATTTCCTCCACCCACACCACCCACACCGCCCACACCACCCGCACCACCCACACCGCCAGCACCACCCGCACCACCCACACCACCCGCACCACCCACACCGCCAGCACCACCCAAACCACCCACACCACCAGCACCATCCACCACCCACACCGCCAGCACCACCCACACCACCCACACCGCCAGCACCACCCACACCGCCAGCATCGCCCACACCACCCACACCGCCAGCACCACCCACACCACCCACACCGCCCACACCACCCACACCGCCAGCACCGCCCACACCACCCACATCGCCCACACCACCCACACCACCCACACCACCTACACCGCCAGCACCACCCACACCACGCCGCTGCTGCTGCCAGTTTTATAGAAGACCTCCTCCTGGAGAGTGAGCGTGCGTGCTTGCGTGCGAGCGTGCGTGCGTGCGTGCTTGGGTGCGTGCGTGCGTGCGTGCGTGCGTGCGTGCGTGCGTGCGTGCGTGCGAGCGGCTGTTGCAGCTTTCAAACCTTTTGACTGACTTTTTTCTTTCTTTTTCATGACAGCCAAGGAGCAGTACCACATCCCAGGTGATTCTTCTCGTGTGTTCGTGTAGCGGTCTGTCTGTGTTCGCCCGATCAAACAAACGAAGCCCGAACAGCTCGACAGGATGGAGTAAACAACAACATCTGTAGTCTTGCTGTTTTCTCTTAATGTTGTTGTTGTTTAGACCTCAGTCAGCTCATTGGCTACGCTGGATCTATAAGGACATTAAATGCCTTGCTCAAAGGGAAGGCTTAAAGATCTGAACCTCTCTCACGTCTCTCATTCACACAACAAAGATTTGTGCTCCTCGTTATCTACTTAGTTTGGTTTCTTTTGGCTCAGTTTTAGTTCAAGTGAGACGAAATACGACATGATTTTATTATTGTTGTGTTTAAGTGAAACAAACAATCTGTGAGACTACAAACAAACAGAACATATGGTCGACATGCTGTAATGCTGCTTCATGTCATCCACTCATTGGTCGGTTCAGGCTGACAAAATGCATTGTTAAAAAAATATTTCGGCCTTATTTTCTGTATTTTTTCCTTTTTTTGTTGAAAATATTTCAAATATATATATTTTATTTCTCAATTTCTTTCCACATATTTTACGAATAGTTTTCGGACATTCTCACTTATATTTTTCCACATATTACACTCCTATTTACCGACATTCATTCAACTCACAATGGTTTCATCTGAAATTTTTCACAAATATTCCAGACTTGTCTTTACGTACAGTATACATTTCAACTATCTTTTTTGTTTTTTCACGTATTATAAGAAATCAAAGAATTGTTTTTATTTTTTCAGATATTTTTTAGATGCTCCTCGTATTTTTCTATATGTTTTCACATATCTTACAGATATTTTTTGGACATACATTCGAAACTTCTTGTCTGATCTCACATGTATCTAAAAAGCTTCTTATTTTTCCAACCAAAACAACAAATCTGAAGCAAAAAGAGCGATATTCTGTGTTGGTGTATTCATCCAATGAGGCGTGAGAAAGGTTCATGCATCTACCTGTCATTCACAGACCACTACTAGTTTGACCCACATGAGTCCTCTGGCCTGTCCCCCTGTGCGTGTCCCCGTGTCCAGGTACTGAAGACAGGCGTCTGAGCTACGAGTGTAACAGTAAGCCGGTGTGTCCCGCTAAGTGTCGCTGTGAGGCGAACGTGGTCGACTGCTCCAACCTGCGCCTCACCAAGTTCCCCGAGCACCTGCCCTCCTCCACCGAAGAGCTGTGAGACACGACACACCCGCACACACCCGCACACACCTGCACACACATGAACCGTCCAATTAGAGTCCAGACGAAACCGGAGGTTCGAGTCTGATTCAAGTATCAGCGTTTAAAAATTTTTATATATATATTTTTATATATTTATATATATTTATTTATATACATATATATATTTATTTTTATATATATTTATATATATACGTACATACGTATGTATGCAGATATATATATATATGTGTATATATATAAAAATATATATAAATATATGTGAATATATATATATGAATATATATATAAATATATAAGAATATATATACATATATGTATGTGTATATATATACACATACATATATGTATGTATATATATATATATATATATATATAGTGTATAGCAAACAATAATTGGAAGAGACATACAGTTGAACAATAAACTTTATTATCAAAGATGACAGTAGGTAGTAAATTTTAAAAAGTTACCGTGACTGGAATTTAACATAGTATCAAAAACTCTTACTATGAATACACACCGATAAAACAAAAATATTTGAAACTTTAAAAAATAATGCAATTTACTGCAGTGCGATTCTCATCTGCTTCCATACAGTGTATGTTGTTACTTACAATGACTTGCTCTTATGATTATTCTCATTATACATCGTCATGTATATACATATACATTGTTTTGTTTGTTTGAAGATACTTAAAAACGACCCGTCACAAGTTCCTCCAGGCCTCCTCGAATTGCTTTGTTTGGTCAAAAATATTGAATAAAAAAAAAAGCAGCAAATTCTCACTTTTGAGAAGCCGGAGCCTGTAAATGTTCGAAGGTTTCGTTTGATAAATAGATTTTCTTTTTTAAAGAATTGATTATCAAGTTAAGTTTTCGATCCAAAAATATCTCTCGACTGATGAGGTGTTTCTGCACAGATGTCAATACCTCCGCGATTGGGCGAATATCAGCTGACGATATCGGCCTCGCTGACATGTCGTTCTGGCTCCGGTTCCCACGGTTACAGTGCGCCGGCGTCTATTTGAGGGAAGCTTTTACTCAAAGTGCATTGCATTTTCGCGCGGCCAGTCCCCCGCGGGGTCAACGGCGTTGAAGCAAAACAACACTCGTACGCTCCCTACGCATGTACATACAGTACACACACACACACACACACACACATGAACACGCACACACACTCACAGGCACTTTATGGATATCCGTGTTGACGTGTTGTGTGTGGACTCGTACCGCATGGGTGCACACTCGCACACGTTCCAACCCGACTCCTCTGCTAATGATGTTTTTTCGCTCTGTGCTCCTCATGTCTCGCCCTCTGCGGCCGTCCCAAGGCGTCTCAACAACAACGACCTCTCCGTGCTGGAGGCCACCGGAGCCTTCAAGGGCCTGTCGCAGCTCAAGAAAATGTAGGTCACTCAGCAAAAAAATAATAAAAACAAACGTCAACAATGACGAATACCCGTTAAGTTGTCAAAGGAAACTCCCGGGAGATCTCGTTGTCCCGCGTGTGTGTGTGTGTGTGTGCGTGCGTGTGTGCGTGTGCGTGTGTGTGTGCGTGTGTGTGTGTGTGTGTGTGTGTGTGTCAGCTACAGTCGGTGGAGTTTAGAGGAACAGGAAGGAGCACCAGACAGCAAAACGTCTTTTAGCCACCTAAAAAAATAATAATCCATATAAGTCAGCAGTCATTTTTCCTGGCAGAAGGAAACCGCTGCCTGGATCGGTGAGTTTCTTAGTGTTGTTGCGTGACTTTGGTGTTTTTAAAGACATAGATCGGGTTTAACAGAGTCACATAAACACACAAACTAACTAACCGAGCGAGGCAGCGGTCGGCTCCTGTATTCCGGTAAAAATGACTCATTTTATTAATGGAGTCTGTGGCTTTGACGAGAGCAAAGATAACGGCTTCAACTCCCCTTTAGCAAGATAAAGCGGTGAAAATATTCTTAACATAGAGTTCCCTTAAACTGACATTGATTCTTTCATCAGTACTTCGCTTTACTTCCGTGCTGGTTCTCCATCTACTGTAGTAAAACACTGACTGTGGAGAAGAACCTCACAACCTCACTTCAAAACATCCAAACTGACCCTTTAATCCCTTCTAAGCGGTTCAGACCAAACTACTCTGTAAACTACTTAATTTATAGTGTTTTTCCCCGGAACAGCACATGGAAAAAGTTAGTGTTCTCCCAAATTGTTTGGTGCTGACCTTTGACCCGGTCGACGTCCTTTCCCTGTCTCCTGAGCGATCGCATCCAGTTGGAATAAGAACGGAGGTTTGTGATCAACCAAACTGTGTGAAAACGTTTTTTTTTTTTTTTTCTTCCTTCCAGTAACTTGAGCAACAACAAGATCTCTGAGATCGAGGACGGGGCCTTCGAAGGCGCCTCCGCGGCGGTGGAGCTCCACCTGACAGCCAACCACCTGGAGTCCGTGAGAGGAAGCATGTTCAGAGGCATGGAGGGGCTCCGCATGCTGTGAGTCCTCCGGCTCTATTCAAGCCTCGGATGATGAAATGATGAACACTTTAAATCATATATCTGGTTTGCATTGACATCAAACACTATGACTAAGCTTGTTTACAGGATATTTAGCGAAGACTGATCTATAGGGGGAACCATAAAGTATACATCTCTGGATGGACGGGGAACCCATTGAGGTTTCCCTCATTTGTCAATGAAATACACTGAGTTGAACAAATGACAACAAGAAGAGGGCGATGCTCAGTGAAAACACTGGTGGTTTGAGATCATCGTCTCGATTTGTCCAGAGGGAGTGAGAGCGTAATAAGTTAAAATTCAGAAGTTGAGAATAAATCTGCTGAACTTGAAGAATGAGACGGTTAGAGGTCCGGTCCAGCGTAGATGTCATACAGGGCGAGGCTATGCTGCTCTTCAATTTAATTTAAATTAATTCACTACATGTAATCTAAATATACAGTGGCATGGACCCACATACATATTAGGATGTTATCTGTAAATATGTAAATGAGTCAAGTTTAAACAGACCAAACACTGGTTTCTGTTCACGGGCTAAGCGCCCACTTAAAAGATTACGATGCAAATGTGAATGTAGGATGTAAATCTGTCTAATATGAAGATGCAATTCCCTACAAATACATTTAGTCGACATCTGGTGTTTTTAGGACGTGCGTACAGGGCAATTTATCAGAAATATGCTCATGACGTATTCTAGTTTAATTTTTAAAATGTTCACCACCGCAATGGCCGTAGTTTGTCAGCCCCAGATGGCCGCAAAGACATCGTTACGCAACAATTGTGATAGTGTGTTATTGTTGTTAATATTAATATTATTGTGTACTTTTGTATTTTGATGCCAATACTGTTTTTTTTTTATCACTCATGTCAAGAAAGCCACATTGACTTTAATTGCAAGAATGATAACTTTTGTTTTATTATAAAGTTGGCATTTTTTCACATGAAAGAACCGAAAGAAAAAAAAATATATATATTTACTGGACGTAATGTAGGAAATATTAGATGATAACATACAATAAAGCACCTATAAAAGTAGACTTGTGTGTGTGTGTGTGTGTGTGTGTGTGTGTGTGTGTGTGTGTGTGTGTGTGTGTGTGTGTGTGTGTGTGTGTGTGTGTGCAGGATGCTGAGGAACAACAAGATCAGCTGCATCCATAATGGCAGCTTCACGGGTCTGAGCAACGTCCGGCTGCTCTCCCTCTACGACAACCAGCTGAGCACCATCCTGCCCGGAGCCTTCGACACCCTGCCCAACCTTTCCACGCTGTTAGTGACACACACACACACACACACACACACACACACACACACACATTTCTTTGTTTCCATCTTTGTGTGCCACTCTACATCTCCTCTGTCCCACCCAGGAATCTTCTGGCCAACCCGTTCAACTGTGACTGCCGCCTGTCGTGGTTCGGGGCGTGGCTTCGGAGCCGGCGGATCGTGACGGGGAACCCTCGCTGCCAGGGCCCCGCCTTTCTCCGGGAGATCCCGCTGCAGGACGTGGCGGTCCCCGACTTCCGCTGCGAGGACGGTGCGATGCACACACACTCTGATAGACACGGTTAATTAACTGACAGGAACGCGGTCAGTGTAATCCCTGTAGCATTAGACTGCACAGGAGCAAGTAGACGGGGGTGAAAAAGTCCCAAAAAACACACATGGAAACTGTCAAAGGGAGCATCACAATAAAGTCAAGTGCTGCACATACATTCGTCATAATTTCTAAGCATGTATGATGTATCAGACGAACATATTAGTGCTATAAGCTACGTCGTCACTTAAAATGTCCTGGAAAATTATCTCTATATAAAAAAAAGTGGGAACTGAAATGTGAAATGTGAAATGTGGAGTTGTGAGGTTTTTAACATGACAGCAGCAACACGATGTCACCTCAGTGTGATGAAAGTAATCTGAGGCCCTGTTCCCTCCCGTGTGTTCAGGTTCTGTCCTGGACGACAGCAGCTGTTCTCCGGGGCCTCAGTGTCCCGGCCAGTGCACCTGTATGGACACAGTGGTCCGCTGCAGCAACAAACACCTGCAGGCCCTGCCCAGAGGACTCCCGCGCAACGTCACCGAGCTGTGAGTCGGGAAACAACACCAGACACAGCGACTGTTTTAGACTCGGGTTGCGTTTCACATCACAGGCCTGTTCAGACCTTACTCGCTCCTTT
>JACSYO010000184.1:325000-420000 GCA_016806645.1 Ophiodon elongatus | reverse complement strand
CGGAGGCTCAAGTCAGTACAACAAAATAATAAATATAATATCTTTATTGAACTCACAATGACTTTTTTGCTCCCCTAACACTGAGGGATCTTCGATAAAATAAAATAAAAAGTGCTAAAAGTCCAACACAGCACATCTGACACGGATCATCTGAGAGTCAGCACTTCGTGCATGTGCAGACAAAACCTCCGTGTGTGTTCAGACGCGCCCAGCAGGGGGAGCTGTGGACTGTGTGGTGAAACCTGTCGGTCAGCTCCTCACAAATTCATACACACGAAAAACTGAATTCAATGATGAGCTGCATTTTAACATGTTGTCATGGGAAACTGTGTGTGTGTGTGTGTGTGTGTGTGTGTGTGTGTGTGTGTGTGTGTGTGTGTGTGTGTGTGTGTCTGTGTATTGATTGGAATGGACCTTTTTCCTCCGCAGAGATCTGAGCAACAATAAAATCAGCTCCCTGTCAGATGACTCCTTCTCCAACATGAGCCAGCTCACCACTCTGTGAGTCCACACACACACACACACACACACACACACACACACACACACACACACACACACACTCTCTTGTCTTTTCACATCAAATGAATGTTTTGAAGTCACATCTCTGACAGAAAATAAATACATCTACCTGCTTATAATATGAAATATGAACAGTGTCCATCAGTTCTTTTGACGCACTGAGTTGAGTGAGTCTTATTCAGAAGGAGTCAAAGAGACCTCAGCAGTTCAGGGTCTTGACCTTGTCCATGCAGGTATTCGATCACCATAGCAACGGGTAATTTGACTTAACGTTTGTTTGTCGTCACGAGAGGAAGTACGATAAAGTTTTAGATTTTCAACTTACTGTGCTATAACCTTTTTAATTCATGTTTATAAAAAAATGTAAGGGTTAGAAAAGCCCACCATAGATTCATAGAGTAATAGATTCATAGATTCATAGTTGAAGTTCAAGTCTTTGTACTTTGTACAGATTTGGGGGGAAACAGTCGTCGGCAATGAAAGTCTTGTTCTCAGGCTCCCTCCGACAACGCCACTACAAAATATAAAAAAATATTCAACTGTAAAAGGATCCAAGACAGGAAATAATACAGAACTTGAATACAGAAATAAAATTAAATATATATATATATATATGAAAAAGAATAAAATATATATAATATATATATATAAAACGAAATATAAGATGTAATGCTGTGGCAGGCTGGTGTGTACTAGTGATACAATTATTTAACTGTAACGATAACGACAGGATGAAATAAATAATGTATACTGCAGTGCGGCGTGACCATAAATTAATCTTTTTCAAATCAAGATTGTGGTTATTTCACGGTCACAGGACATTTTTATCTGATCTCACTTTTGTGGCATCAAAGGAAGCGATGCGTCTTCCTCCCGAGGAACCGGAGATCTGCAGGTTGGACACGTTTTGTGTCCTCAGCCAACTTGAATGCATTCTGCCAATATTCTTCTTTTTTTTGCGGGGGGGGGGGGGGGGGGGGGGGGGGGGGGGGGGGGGGGGGGGGGGGGGATATTTGAAAGGCACAATGAGCAGGATTTGTCGTTAGTAAACATTCAAAGTTGGCCCCTCCTCCCCAGCTCTCGCCGAGGGTTAAAGGTGCTCTCTTTTTGTTTCGCCTCGCTGTGTTTGCGTTTTTATCTGCAATCGTTTTGTAGTTTCCTCTTGGATGCAAACTTTTGACTCCCAGAAACTTCCCCGATCACAGCAAAATGAAAAGAAAATAGAAAAATCCAGGCACCTTTATTAATACTCATTTTGTTCTGCACAACTATTGTGACGTTCACAGAGAAACTGTAAACGGACAAAAGCATAAATGCTCTCCGGTACGACTTCAGCCACTCGGCAGAGCTACGACTGAGAGACGTGTGCTGACCAAATTTATTCACCCTTAATGTAAATAAAACAGATTTGTTAGAGTTCATTTGAAAGTACATTTGATGTGTGTGAGACCTGCAGCCTTGTAACTAAGTTTAAAAAAATAAAACTTTTTTCTGTTTGAGTATATAGAGGAAGATTAAAGAGAAAGATTTTAGGTATCGAGCATGACCTGTTATTATTAAAGAGTACTATAATACTCTGTAACTAAGCAAGCAATCTACTTCCTGTTCACACCGGCATGTGTCATGTGATTGGTATGAAAGGAAATAATTTCTAAAACTCCGGTTTAAAACGGAAACGTCTTCGTGTGGGCGTAGCCTCAGCGGGTCGCGATGGCTGACAGGGATCCTTCTTGTATCAGTCGACACATTGATTTTTAGGAAGAATCCGACTCATTCTGCCCTTGACGAGGTCGACACCCCGACAACCGAATGTGTGCAGCGGAGAAGTGTGTTAACGCCGATGGTTGTGTTGTTCTTCTCCTCCCGCAGGATCCTCAGCTACAACTCTCTACGCTGCATCCCGCCTCTGGCGCTGGGTGGTCTGCGATCTCTGAGGCTGCTGTGAGCTCACACACACACACACACACACACACACACACACACACACACACACCATACTTGTCGATGGCCAAACCACATCATCACTGTCGCCTCGCTTCATTACAACGAGCCGCCATCTGTTTTCTTGGACTTTGTGGTCTCTGAGGTGACGCTTTCGACCGCCCTCTCTGACCCCTCCGCTGTGTCCCTCTTCCAGCTCTCTCCACGGCAACGACATCTCCGAGCTGCAGCGCGGCATCTTCAGCGACGTGGTCTCCCTGTCTCACCTGTAAGCACTCAAACATACGCGGTAGCACACACGGGCATTGTGTGTGTGCGTGTGCGTGTGCGTGTGCGTGTGCGCGTGTGCGTGCGTGTTCACCCCCCTCCAGTCAGATTGAGTCCAGTTCTCAGAGAGGGAGTGGTTTCAAGTGGCTGCTTGGTGGATTGAATTAGCTGGAGAGATCCATCGTGTCCCCATGGGTCTATTTATCTGGTGTGTGTGTGTGTGTGTGTGTGTGTGTGTGTGTGTGTGTGTGTGTGTGTGTGTGTGTGTGTGTGTGTGTGTGTGTGTGTGCGCGCGCGCATGTACAGTATAATCATCTTCAGTCAAGCATGACCCATGTGAGTCAATCTGAGGATCTAGAGCAAGTGGAGGAGAGGAAAGGAGAGATGGATGGTGAAGAAAATTTGATGATGAGAGGGAATAAGGAGAGGAGGAGAGGAGGAGGTGAGGAGGAGGTGACGAGGAGGTGACGGAGGGCAGGTGGAGGGAGTGTTTATTTATTTTTTTACCAGTGAGGATAATGAATCCGACTGTAAATTGATCTCGTGTAACTACTTCTCGTGCTAAAGATTTACTTTTTGTTTCGCTTCTGAGGTTCATCTTTTCTTTCTTTTTATCCGTCGACGTGGAGTCTGATGTATCGTCGTATTGGAGCGTGGGCATTCAACATTTCATGGCTTTGTGAAGCAACAACACAAACGTTTGTATTTGCTACTCATGAAATAAAAAAAAGATAAAAAAGCCTGAATGTTCATCAGAATCATGTGATCCAAAAAAAGAAAAATCTCCTTTTTGTTCTTGTCTTTGGATCTCGGTTCTTTGAGGATTAGATTTTGAGTTTTACAAAGTCTTTACTAACCTGCAGGGGATTCTTGATTTCATCTTTTAATCGGTAAGAACTGGGGAGTTTATCTCACGTAAAGTACAAATGAGGTGCTACTGAAAGTGAGTTTATTTTAGTTCCTCACTGAACTGTGATAAGTAGATGTTTTACTTATCATTTACAGAAGCCCAGTCTGACCCATAGTGATCCAGATGTGGTCATGTGACCATTCTGTGAAAGACAGGAAGTGTTTTCCTCCTCATCAATTGTTCCTGATGGAGTTTAATCGACTGAGGATAATTGAATATTCTCACATATGACCTTGTTCTCTCTCTCTCTCTCTCTCTCTCTGTGTGTGTGTGTGTGTGTGTGTGTGTGTGTGTGTGTGTGTGTGTGTGTGTGTGTGTGTCATAAACATATTTGATCCCACGTGTCTCTGATAATCTTATCAAGTGAATCAATTGACCTGCTCTGAATGAACATTATTAGCTCCGTGTGTGTGTGTGTGTGTGTGTGTGTGTGTGTGTGTGTGTGTGTGTGTGTGTGTGTGTGTGTGAGCAGAGCTGTGAGGACTGAGAGCTCCACCGTGTGGCTTTAAATATAGTGCAGAAATCAGTTTCTTTCTCTGTCTCTTTTTTCTTCTTCTTTTCTGCCTGTCCCTGTCCGTCACTTTCTTTTTCCTTTTATTTGGTCTGTCTTTCTTTCTTTTTCATTGTATTCTGTCTTTCTTTCTTTCTTTCTTTCTTTCTTTCTCTCTCTCTCTCTCTCTCTGTCTGTCTGCCTCTTTTCAATACCTCCCACCTTTCTCGTCCATTTCTTAAACTTTTTCTCCTTTTCCTTCTTTAACCAATTTTTTTCTCATCATCCCCGATTTCCTCCTTTCCTTCCTCCCTTGTTCTGTCCTTCCTCCCTTTTTCTTTCCTTCCTTCCTTTACTCTTTCTTTTCTTCTTTCATTTTACTCTCCTTCCTCTCTCTCTCTCTCTTTCCTTCTTCCCGACCTCTACAATAAATGTATTTCTCACCCCCCCCCCCACCCTCCATCCTGTCAGTGAGGTTGACTCTTTGTTTTCTCCTCTCCACCAGAGCGATTGGAGCCAACCCCCTGTACTGTGACTGCCGTCTGCTGTGGCTGTCGGACTGGGTGAAGAGCGGCTACAAGGAGCCCGGCATCGCCCGCTGTGCCGGGCCGCGCGGCATGGAGGGCAAGCTGCTGCTCACCACGCCCGCCGACAACTTCCAGTGTCAGGGTAAGCCGGCAGGAAGCCGCCCCCCACTTTTAAAAAACACACACGTGTGCAAGGCCGTACATGAAAGAAAAGCTCGGAGGCAGTCTCATGTCTTCGGCGCTTGTTTTTTCGATCATTTTTGAACATTTTTTTGTTCAGTAAAAATATATTTAATTGGTTATTAAAAGTGCTTTTCCAACTCAAAGTGACCTGACATCTTAAACATATTCACATGACGCATCTGTGGTCTTTCAGTGATTTGTCGTGAACACAGGTTAACCGGCTATTTCATTCCTGTGTGATTCTGTCTTTGTAAGATGATCTAAGAGACAAAACGCCCACCTACTGTCGCTTCCTCCGATATTATATTTAATAAAAGGGAGCTTTTTAGTCTGCGTGACCTCCATCAGGAGTCGGCTGCTTTCACTCCTACACACCTGTCACAGCTGAAGACGCTGCGGTTCACGCTGTCTTCATCTGCGAGGGCCTCAATAAAAGATTTTACACATTTTCCAAAGACACGTTTTCTATGAATACTGTCACCCTATGAGTTGAACTCTAACTTTCAGGTATTTTGTTTAAGATGCATAAGAACACATTATGCGTGCAAGGTCAGAGAGGGGCTGACGTGACATTTTCATTCGTGTGGATGCAGGTGAACTGTGGCTGAAATAAAATGAGTATTAAATATGTTCGGATAAAGGAACCTCATTTAGTTGCTTGATTCAGTTTGTAGGAAATAAAAGATTACGAATAGGTTATTTCAGAAAAATTCGGTCATTTATAATTTCCATGCGTGGCGACTTTTCAACAGATTTGAGGCTGATAATGACATTTGAGAGTTTAAAAGAATATTGTACGAAAGTCCGTGAATTTGCTTATTTAATAAATGTTACCAAAAGCAACTGCAGGACATTTTACAGTTGAAAAGTAAAGTTTTTGCAGGACAAACTAGAAACTGGTGACACTGTTTCTAAATCATCGGAAACATACTTCGTCTTTTCTGTGCTGCAAATTCTTACTTACTTATCTGCCAAATCTGGAATAACCGCTCTTACGCAGATGATACGCCGCTATATGTTCCACCTAAATCTAATCATGCCAATCTAAAGGTAACCTCACTGATATTAAATGGTAAATGGAAAGCTTGTGGTTAGAGGACGACCCGCTCTGCGAATGAATCTGAAGTCATTTTATTTGAATGCGAAAATCCGATTGAAAAATCTCAACTGCTCGTAAAGTTTCTGAACAAAAAGCATCAAGCCGACTGCTCGCAATCGTGTCGTATTTGATCCAAATCTCTCTTTTAGAGATTTAATAATTTCTTTCATCCCAAGAAAATGTCTAAAGTGAGAACAGCTCCGAGTTTCAGCAGTTTGGTCGAATTTTGCATCGATTCTTTTTGCAAACAAAGCTTATTATCATATTTATTCTACGCTATAATATTGCTCATGCTGCTTCATCAGCCGGGCAGCAATCTCCACTGAACTCATCATGCGACTTCTAATAACCGCAGCAATGAATCGTCTCTGTGATCGTACGGACTGATCTTTTATTCAGTGGGTTTTCCTCACTCGCGCGTTGGGATTTGCTCTTTTCTGGGTTGAAGAAGACGCTTCATTAATCTGCAAAGAATTAAAGTTGTGAAATAATAAAAACAAAAACAAACAAAAAAAGGTTCATAAGCAAATAACTTGACGAGCTACAAAACAAACAATCCAGAGTTCAGCTTGTGTTGGAAGCGGAGCCGCAGAGGTTTGATCCCGCTCCCTTGGTGGTGCGAAGATGGTGTGAACAGTTTTGTCAGATCCTGTGTGCGTTATCACAGCCGCTAATTGATCCATTTTTAAATATCAAAATACTCCAGCGCTGTAGAATTAATTGAGAGTAGCTCGCCGTGACGTCTCACGCCTTTTCCAAACAGAACGGTGCTTTCTCTGTATTTTAACGCAAGACATTCCTCAATATACTCGATAAAGACACACAAAACTATTATTCTATTAGCTACTATTATTGATAAATATCAGTATCAAATCAAAGACACACACAGACGAGCTCTGTAAAGATCCAACTCCTCAATGACACAACTATTGATATAACATTTATTGTTATAACGGTAATAACGTTTGTGGGTTGAAGTCATTTGAAAAGTACAAATGTAAGCTTAAACTTCTCCGACCTTTCTGAACTAAATTGCAAATAAATTGCAGCTATAACAATATTGAAAGAGTGCAGGTGTAACAGGACTCCTAGTTATTTTATTCATACACATTTTCCCCCTTAATTACCTTGTTTTTATTTATTTATTACCTCTTGCAATATTGTAATTATTGGGGGAAAACAGAAACAGAATGCAACCGTAGTTGTTCGTCCTCCCTCCATATCTGCTTATATCATTTTTCTACTTATTTTCCCCTCAATTCAATTCATCTGTTCTGTCTTTCTTTTATTCTTTTATTTATTTATAGTCATGTCGAAACATAAACACAGTGTTATAAATATCAGAAGCAAAAACCAAGTGAAGTGAAAAATATGGTAAAAACACAAATCGTCACGATAGTTCAAGTTGTTCCACTCAGACGTCCATGTAGCGAACACATTTATTCTTCTGCTGATCCCAGGAGAACTGAGCCCTCCTCCTGTTTTGGGTTTTGTTCAAAGTTTTCAAAAACAACATTTTTAAGGCTTTGTTGACAGTATTCATACGAAACAGGTCCGACCAAAGAATTTCTCAAGTCGACTCATCGATCAGTCGATGTCATCTCGTTTAAATCTCGTGTTTACCAGAAATGTGCTCGTAAGTTTGCCTTTCAATAAATTATTCAGCATGAAAAATAAATAAAAAAGCGACTAATCTACTAACGTCTCGATAACTCGTCCTAGATGAAGAGTAAACCACTAACTGACCTCTTTTTGTGTGTGTGTGTGTGTGTGTGTGTGTGTGTGTGTGTGTGTGTGTGTGTGTGTGTGTGTGTGTGTGTGTCGACAGGTCCGGTGGAGGCGTCTGTTCAGGCCAAATGCAGCCCGTGTGTGACGTCTCCGTGCCAGAACCAGGGTGTCTGTCAAGTCCACCTCACAGAGCTGTACACCTGTACCTGCAAGTCCGGCTTCACGGTACGACACTGTGTGTGTGTGTGTGTGTGTGTGTGTGTGTGTGTGTGTGTGTGTGTTGTGTGTTGTGTTGTGTGCTGCAGAGCGTGATCTAGTTAGTGAGTTGGTCCGTTGCTGCCGGCACCTTGTGACCTCGCAATCAAAACGTTTCCCTCCGTAGACACACGACGACAATCCAGTTACAAACCCGGAGCTGGACGTTTGAAACCCTCTGTGTTTGCGTGTGGTCGGCGATTATTATGAGCCCACATCTGTCTCTGATAATAATCCCATCAAAAATACTCAGGAGATTATGTGTGTGTGTGTGTGTGTGTGTGTGCATGTGATATTTCAGGGTAAACACTGCGAGACTCCAGTCGATGCTTGTGTCAGTAATCCCTGCACCAACGAAGGAATCTGCATCAGTGACGAGCAGACGAGAGGATTCAGGTAAGAAGTCTTAAAACCTCCGTAGATTGGGATAAAAAAAGAAAGATAAACAGCAATGAAACAACCAGTAAACCCTCATCCCAAAACTCTTAACAGCCAAAAGGACATTTTTTGAGGCATCCAGGTTGTTTAAGCTCCTTTGGCCATTTTGATAATTTCATCTCATAGGCCGACTTTCTCCTCTGTGTTCGTCAGTTTTTGGTTCTTCTGGAGTTTAGCCTGAGAATCACATCATATTCAATCCAGGAGTTTAGCTCCTGACAGGATGCCCCGATCGGTCGGAGCTCGCGGCCCCTTCTGTTGTACGCTGAAGTAAAAGCAGGCGCCAACCTCCGGTTCTGAAAAGTGAAGTCAAAGCTTCATGTGTTAAAGCTGCATTCTCTCTCCTGACCACCAGGGGGCGACTCCTCTGGTTGTATAGAAGTCAAAGCTTCATGTGTTAAAGCTGCATTCTCTCTCCTGACCACCAGGGGCGACTCCTCTGGTTGTATAGAAGTCTATAGAAAATGACTCTACTTCTCTCTTGATTTATTCCCTCAGTAAACATTGTAAACATGAGTTTATGTCTCAATCTCTAGTTTCAAGTCTTCTTCAATACAGCATGATGTTCATTTAGTAAATTATGGTCCATTTAGAGTCAGACAGACCATAAAGCAGGGGATGCTTTAGGGCGGGGCTACAGACCGCCGTCAGACACGAGACTTAAGACGTGAGGTGCTAATGAGTTGGTTGATGGCTAATTCATTTGCATATTATAGGTTTATCATTGTAGTAATATCTTTTTCCTTTTCTTAAAGTTTAGTAGTTAGTGTGAATATTGAAATTTCTTTGTTTTGTTTTTTTTCGTCTAGCTGCGCGTGTGCGTTTGGTTTCCACGGTACCTTCTGCGAGGTGAACGTGGACGACTGTCAGGACCACGGGTGTGAGAACGGCGCCACCTGTGTGGACGACGTGGGCAACTACACCTGCTTGTGTCCTCCGAACTACACAGGTGTGACACCGGCGCTTAACAAACACATTTGTAACCTGTTGAGAGGAGAGACTGACTCTGCTCTCGTTCTCAGGTCTGCTCTGTGAGGAGGAGGAGGGTTCGTGTTCTCCAGGTAGAAACCCCTGTCAGCACCAGTCCACCTGCATCAGCACTCCTACCGGAACCAGGTGACCACACACACACACACACACACACACACACACACACACTTTATCACTACCAGGCTCAGCAAAGTTTTGGCTCCCAGATCAGATTTAAAATATAGACACACGCGGAGAAACGCGCATAAAGGGCAATTTTGCTGAGGTCTGTAAAACTCCCCAAAATCCTACACCATGTGTCATTGTGTGTGTGTGTGTGTGCGTGCGTGTGTGTGTGTGTGTGTGTGCGTGTGTGTGTGTGTGCGCTGCAGATGTGTGTGTATTCCAGGCTGGGTGGGGCCAGACTGCAGTATGGATTATAATGAATGTGTAGATCATCGCTGTCAGAACGGAGCTCAGTGTGTCGACCATCTGGACGGTTACAGCTGCGTCTGTCTGCAGGGATACAGGTACGGGGAACACGGGGAACACGGGGAACACGGGGAACACTGGGAATACTGAGAACACGGGGAACACCGGGAACACGGGGAACACGGGGAACACCGGGAACACGGGGAACACGGGGAACACCGGGAACACGGGGAACACCGGGAACACCGGGAACATGGGGAACACTGGGAACACGGGCGAGCTTTCTGAGACCCTCACCGACTTCTTCTTCTTCTTCTCCTTCTTCTTCTTCTTCTTCTTCTTCTTCTTCTTCTTCTCCTTCTTATTCTTCTCCTTCTTCTTCTTCTTCTTCTCCTTCTCCTTCTTCTTCTCCTTCTCCTTCTTCTTCTTCTCCTTCTTCTCCTTCTTCTTCTTCTTCTTCTCCTTCTTCTTCTCCTCCTTCTCCTTCTCCTTCTCCTTCTCCTCCCAGTGGTGAGTTTTGTGAGGTGGCCCTTCCTGCCTCGTCCCTCTGCCAGCTGACTCCGTGTCAGAACTCCGCCCCCTGCGTGCAGAACGCGGGCGCCGCGGTCTGCCAGTGTCTGCCGGGCTTCGAGGGTCAGAGCTGCGAGAAGCTGGTCAGCGTCAACTTTGTCGACAAGGATTCATACGTTCAGCTGCAAGACGTCAAGAACTGGCCTCAGGCCAACATCACTCTGCAGGTGAGGACGCTGCAGAGTGATACACACACACACACACACACACACACACACACACACACACACACACACACACACACACACACACACACACACACACACACACACACACACTCCAGTTGGTGTGTCTTAATGTGTGTGTGTGTTTCAGGTGTCAACAGCAGAGGACAACGGCATCTTGCTCTATAACGGAGACAACGAGCCAATCGCTGTGGAGCTCCATCAGGGTCACGTCAGGGTCACATATGACCCCGGTAACCAGCCTGCCACCGCCATCTACAGGTACACACACACACACACACACACACACACACACACACACACACACAGAGTTACTTCTTACCACACTGTCACAAGGATCCCATCCTGTATGAAAATTGTTTGGAGTTCCGGATGAATTATTTTTTAAAGAAGAAACAAGACAAGTATAAGCCGACTGTCAACGCAAGTTTCAAATTATTTATGTTTTTTAAATGATAAACCAGGTTATAGACAGATAAGTATATATGTAAAACAAAAATATATATACATTTATATATGTACACAGTAAATATAGCTGGTGGTTCATATCTAGTGAAGCATATCAGTAATGAGGGTTCATCATCTTATTTTCTGAAAGGAGCAGATGGGTTTAAACCAGGCGGCAACATTCGGTTCTGAAGAATGAAGTCAATGCTTAAGTGTCTTAAAGCTGCATTCTCTCTCCTGACCACCAGGGGGCGACTCCTCTGGTTGTATAGAAGTCAAAGCTTCATGTGTTAAAGCTGCATTCTCTCTCCTGACCACCAGGGGGTGACTCCTCTGATTGTATAGAAGTCTATAGAAAATGACTCTACTTCTCTCTTGATTTATTCCCTCAGTAAACATTGTAAACATGAGTTGGGGAAGGAAGAGGATAAGTAGCCATTGAGAATGTAAAATCCCATTTCCTCTCACATTTTTGTATAATTGCGATATTAATCAGCTGTATTTATGCTCAGGATAAACCGTCCTCTCCATGCAGGCAGATGAAAAGTCAGTATAGACTATAAGACAATACATTTTTAGAGCGGAGTCAAACCGGACCAGCTCAACATGCTCATCATCACATCGGTGAGTTCGGCCAAGTCGGCCCCCGTCGGCTCGCCGTTGCCTGGCAACGCCGCTCAGAGCGCTCAGTGTCAGACGTGCGTCGTCGCTCGGAGCGAGTCCCGCGGCGTTTGGGAATGTGGACGGACGCCATCGCCGCCGCGCGTGTTTCTGTTTCTTCTGGTTTGAATGAGCGACGCAGCCGGAGGGACACTCGAGACCGAGTGTCCACTTGATCGGGTGTCGAGAGCTTAAATGTTTGGACGGCTCCCTGTTGAAGAGGACGGGGCTGATGAGGTGTGATGAGAGAAGAGGGGGTTGAGAGGGGCGACTGTGGCTCAGTGGTCGAGCAGGGTCGTCCTTCAGTCAGAGGATCGGCGGTTTGATCCCCGGCTCTGCTAGTCCGTGTCGACGTGTCCGTGGGCAAGACACTTAACCCCAAATTGCTCCTGTAGCCAATTTCAAGCCTCGAGTTAGGTATTTTGGCCGTCGCCATTTATTTTTTTTGGAACCAGAAGTGAGACAAGAGGGTGGAGCGAAGTACAATCGAAGACATTTTATAGACAATTAAAATGTTACAATTAACTTTCATGAACTGAAAATGCACTCGGAAAGAGTTAAAGTTATAAGATGAAAACACAGACAACTCCAAGACCGGACCACGCTGTGTTATCGACCTGTCAATCACCTTCTAGCCCCGCCCCTAAAGCATCCCCTGCTTTATGGTCTGTTTGACTCTAAATGGACCATAATTTACTAAATGAACATCATGCTGTATTGAAGAAGACTTGAAACTAGAGATTGAGACATAAACTCATGTTTACAATGTTTACTGAGGGAATAAATCAAGAGAGAAGTAGAGTCATTTTCTATAGACTTCTATACAACCAGAGGAGTCGCCCCCTGGTGGTCAGGAGAGAGAATGCAGCTTTAACACATGAAGCTTTGACTTCTATACAACCAGAGGAGTCGCCCCCTGGTGGTCAGGAGAGAGAATGCAGCTTTAACACATGAAGCTTTGACTTCTATACAACCAGAGGAGTCGCCCCCTGGTGGTCAGGAGGAGAATGCAGCTTTAACACATGAAGCTTTGACTTCTATACAACCAGAGGAGTCGCCCCCTGGTGGTCAGGAGAGAGAATGCAGCTTTAACACATGAAGCTTTGACTTCTATACAACCAGAGGAGTCGCCCCCTGGTGGTCAGGAGAGAGAATGCAGCTTTAACACATGAAGCTTTGACTTCTATACAACCAGAGGAGTCGCCCCCTGGTGGTCAGGAGAGAGAATGCAGCTTTAACACATGAAGCTTTGACTTCACTTTTAAGACCTGGAGGTTAAAACCTGGATTGGACGCTTCATGCAAAGCACCAAACAGCTGGAATAAATAGGAAATTGTAAATAAAGTGGCGCATCTTACATTTAAAGCAATTTCTGAACGTATAAATAAGCAGTTTGTCTCTGACACAACAGCAAGATTTTTTTTTAAGGTATATCATGTTGTCTTTCTGCTCCCTCGTAATCAGATCTCACTGAAGGCACCTTTTAAAGGCAGTTCACGCCTAAAATAAGACCTTTTTTCGATTATTCCTGTGTACACAGAATATGAAGCTTTCAGTACCAAGTACCATCCTAAAAGAAAAACCTTTTTCAGTTTGGGGTGCTGGTTATTTTGTGTTGAGGCATCACTGTTTGAGGTGAACACAATATTCAAAGAGGACCCTCAGTGTTGAATATTTAGTCGAGGTTTAATCTAAAACATTTCTCGCCTCATCGACCCTTACCTTGTGAATTTAATATGGTGTGTGTGTGTGTGTGTGTGTGTGTGTGTGTGTGTGTGTGTGTGTGTGCAGCACTGAGACGGTGAACGACGGGCAGTTTCACACGGTTGAGCTGGTGACCTTCAACCGGATGGTGAACCTGTCTGTGGACGGAGGAGAGCCGACCACCTTGGACAGTCAGGGCCGCAGCCAGCCGGGGGCGGGGGACGCGCCGCTGTACGTCGGAGGTAAGAGGAGCAGCGGTCGGGTAAAACCACGCCTGAGCTCGTTATCCGTCTCTAGGTCGGTTCCCGTGGTAACCGCCTGTCCCTGCAGGTATGCCCGAGGCGGCGATGGATGCCTCTCTGGCTTTCTCCCCTCAGACCCTCAACGGGTCCAGTTTCCACGGCTGCATCCGGAACCTCTACATCAACCACGAGCTGCAGGACTTCACCCGCGGCCACATGGAGCCGGGGGTGGTGCCGGGCTGCCAGGCCTGCCGCAAACTCTACTGTCTGCACGGCGTCTGCCAGCCCAACGCCGCTCAGGTAGGAGCCCCGCTTACAGCTCGTGAACAATGACAGGCATAAGTTGGGCGGTGTAAGTAGGGCGGAGTGCAAAGACATCGAGCACCGAAGACGAAGAAAGCAACAAAAGACAAATGGACTTCCAGGTTCAGTGTGTCGATAGTGAGGTATTTGGAGTCCAGATATAAATAATGTACGTTGGTGGAGAATCCTCGCGTGTGGAGACACCGGAGAGACATTACGAGCTACAAGTCACGAGATGATCCAAAGTTTTTTTTTTAATTGAAGCGGTTATAAACTATGACATAAAACGCTAAATAATTTCAATTTGTCAAAGCAAACAAGTTTTCCATTTATATTTTTAAAGAGCTCTCTGTTCCCTCTGAAGACTTTGAGGGACACAAAATAAATGATCACGATAAAGTGTCCGACGCGTTGTCTTTCACAGGGTCCGCAGTGCTACTGCCAGTCGGGTTGGACGGGACAACACTGTGACCGGGCAACAGCAGCAGGCCTGACCGGAGCCGACGTCGTCACCACGGCGACCGGTGTCAACCCATGTGACGGCAGCAAGTGAGTGCGGTTGGTCCCGGCGTTGGAGTCGTAGTTCAGTTGTAACTTTCCTGTTGATTGCTCCTTCACGCTGGGTCTTCTCTCCTCGCCCGGCCCAGGTGTGCGAGGGGCGTGTGCGTGGCGCTGGACGCGCAGACGTACCGCTGCGACTGCGAGGAGGGATACCGCGGCGCGTTGTGCAACCTGCAGGGGGAGCCGGCGGGCTCGTGCCAGCAGGGGGTTCGGTGTCTGCACGGTCAGTGTCAGGAGACGGAGGACGGACAGCGCTGCGTCTGTGAGCAGGGATACAGCGGAGAGAGCTGCGACATCGGTGAGGAGGGGGGGGGGTCTGTAAAGGGGAGACTCGCAGGTCCGCTAGAACCCATTTTCATTTAGATCTTGGGATGCGAAGGTCACAGAAGGTCAGGAGACCTCACGGGAATCCACGAGATGTAAAACCTGTGATTTCTGTCCCACACAGTATCTTTTGTTAAAATTAAATCAAATTTGGCACAAACGTCCACCGAAACCATAATGAAAAAGTGGACGTAGTCATGGTGACGCCTCCCGTTGGTTTGTGGACCGACGTTCTGAAGCCTCGAGTTCGTCGATTACGGCCGTCGCCATGTTGTTGTTTTTTTGCAAGTTACCATATTTGAAATGAGGAGTGACGTAGAGATGCCGTATACGTTTCTGGTGTCGACCTGTCAATCACAGTAAGCCCCGCCCCTAAAGCATCCCCTGCTTTATGGTCTGTTTGACTCTAAATGGACCATAATTTACTAAATGAACATCATGCTGTATTGAAGAAGACTTGAAACTAGAGATTGAGACATAAACTCATGTTTACAATGTTTACTGAGGGTAATTCTAGTTTTATTAGGAACTGTTCGCTTTGGTAAAACGTAGTTCCAATGAAGGTTATTTTACATCCCAAATATTGTTTGAAATCTAAGATATTGTTCCCTGTGTGTTGCCCCCCCCCCTCCTCGTCCACAGAGTCCCCGTGTCAAGGTGAGCCGGTGAGAGACTACCACCGCCTGCAGCACGGGACCGTCCTCTGCCAGACGGCCAAGCCTTTCTCCTGGGTGGAATGTCGGGGTCGGTGCCAGGCGGGAATCGAGCCGCCGGCCGCCTCCTGCTGCGCTCCTCTGAGGGTCCGACGCCGGCGGCTCTCCTTCGAATGCGACGACGGGACCTCGTTCACACAGGACGTGGAGAAGCCTGTGGAATGTGGCTGCAAGGAGTGTGTGTAGTGCTGTGGATGTAACGGTGCACACACACACACACACACACAGACACACACACACACACACACACACACACACACACCAAGCTAAAGAGGTACACACACTGTAGGGATTCGCTGACTGAGAAACGGACATTTCGGTGTTTGTTTGCTAACAGAAGACAGTTCTTCTCTCGAAACATAGAGTCAACGAAGCCGACCTCATCGTCCTCTTCCTCCTCCTCCTCCTCCTCTTCCTCTTCTTCCTCCTCCTCCTCCTCCTCCTCTTCCTCCTCCTCCTCCTCCTCCTCCTCCTCCTCCTCCTCCTCCTCCTCCTCCTCCTCCTCCTCCTCTTCCTCCTCTTCCTCCTCCGTCCCCTGCTGCAGGAGAACCTGCGCTCTAACTACCTAACTACATAACTCCGGCTCACATCCAACCGCTCGTGTGTCCACAAGCCTCCGTTTGCCTTCTGGTACGTCTGTGTTTCTGAGTGCTGCTCTTCACGGTGAGCTCACGAAAACAATTATAAATGGTACTAATTTAAGCCGGGAACTCGTTTTATGATATATCAAAATAAAAATCGGACTTATTTTCCTGCTAGTCACAGCAGCACTGAGGTTGTTCATCCGTTTGATGAAAGCTGCCTGCTGGAGGAACAAAACCACTCTTCAACGTCCTGTTGGCTGCAGACACGACTTCTCTTGAGGCTCTTCACAGATATCTGAGGGCGTAAACACATTTAAACTTCATCTGCTGATCTCACAAGAACCAAGGCCGAGACGCGAGCTTTAAGAGAGGTGAAGCCCCGCCCCTTCCGGTGCCCCCCCCCCCATGAATTGTGCCACTTGTTGCTCATGTGACGTTTGTCAACTTAAAAGATAATTATGCACGTCTGGAAAGTCTCAGTTTGTCGCAGTAACATTTAGTTTAGTGTGAAACCGATCGTCACCAACACGGCCGCTACCTCGGCTAGCTAGCTATGTTCCTAGCATTAATGTAGCGTCTTCTTTCCTGAAAGAGAAAGAACGACCAAGACCCCGTTGTTGTTGTTGTTGTTGTTGTTGTTGTTGTTGTTGTTGTTGTTGTGAGAACATCTTGGTACGAAACACACGTCGTAGCTTCAGAGAGAGACGGCACTTTTCTAACGTACGTATGTTTCACTTAATGTCTCGTACTTCTACAGTTTTACGATAAAGTGAGACGTTCTTGACGTGCGGAATTATCATTTAAATTGATAAACAGTCAAATGTGTAATTCATGTCACAACTCAAATGGGATCAGAAGATGATTTGCGTCTCGTCGTTGACTACCGTACGTGTGTTTTTTTTTTCTAAAATGAGTTCCCGCGGTGTTCCACCTGAAGGAGGCGTGGTTTCGTCTCTCGGGGTTTTGACACGTGCGAAGCGAAGTTTACGAAAATGACGTCATCGCGGTCCGTGCACGATCGGAGCTTTTGAGACGTGACCGTAACAAATAGTTCACTGATGAAAAAACACATATGTCGGAAATAAATAAATAGTCGCTTTTTGAAAACGGGAAGATCTTAAAAAATAAGTAAATATTTTTCCGGCCAAATCAAATTGTTTCCGTTGTTTCTTCATAATGCGTTTAATACTTTCATTCTTTTCATGAATTTGTACAAAGAGAACAAAGTAGGCCATGAATATGAGATATGAGTCTACAGTTAATAACAATCCCTCCTCGGCATCACGCAGGTTAGTTTGTGGCGTTTTGCCGGTTACGCTCGTGTGAACGTTAGTGGAGCTGCCATGTCTGAGCAGCAGGCGGCGCTAGAAACAAAAGGGCCGATTTACAACAGAACGTTTTCAAATAGAAAGCATTTGTGGAACTCTAATTTTCTAATCTCCCCCATCCCCCCCGCCCCGACCGCCCCCCCCCCCCTCCCCCACCCCATTAAATTTAGACACTAATTTACTGTACGTCCGTTTTTTAATTCAAGACACACGACAAAAACCTTTGCTCACAGTAGAAATCGTTAAATTGTAAAATAAACACCCGGTCATTGAGTTTAAGTCACAAGCCGAATGTAAATAATAAGGTCACCCCATCACCAGGCGCAGCCTGAAGGTCAAAAGGTCACCGGGTTCACTCGGGGACAGCAGAGGGGGTCGCGACACGTTCCCATAGCTGCTCACCGGACGCCCTTTACTCCCAGTTCAGACTGCGTGTGTGTGTGTGTGTGTGTGTGTGTGTGTGTGTGTATATGTGTGTGTGTGTGTGTGTGGTTTGCATTTCTATCTTCGTGAGGACCAGTGTTTGTAGACCTTGAGAATGAGGAGATTTTTAATCCGTTTCTCTCTTCTCCACAGGTCTGTGTCGGGGGTTTAAACGTGGTTTTTAGAGTCAGATGTTTGAGTCAAAGTTAAATCAGAATCTCAATATTGTTACGGTACCAAAAAAAAAGCAAGACTTGTCAATGGATGACATGTCGGATTCCTAATTTGACTTGTATTACTGATATAATACAAGTATATATTCTCAGAGTAAAGTGTTGACATATGTATCAGATATTAAAAGATTATAAAATAATACTGCCTGGGATTAGCTGCGATGGTTCGGGGCCTAGCAACACATTAGGGTCCTCACAAGTATAGAAGTACAGGTTTGTGTGTGTGTGTGTGTGTGTGTGTGTGAGAGACACTTCCAACAACAGGACGCTGTCCCCCGATAATGAGCTTCGTTATACGACGATGCGACGTGTTTGTTGGGATCAAACGCTTCAGCAGAGCCAGCGAACGCATCGCAGAAACGCCACACAGAAAATGTAGCTTTTATATATGATGATATGTTATTTATATGGATGTGAAACTAAAATAAAAAAAATGCGTGACATTTCGTTTTAACATGTTTTAATTGTTTGTTTTTTTTAACCTTTTGAGTTACATTTTCCATAAAAGTCGACGAGTTGTGTCAGATTCAAACTAATGTAGCTTTTATTATTATTATTATTAATATTATAACTGCAATACATCTACACACAGTAACAGCCTAACAGATTGTAATATATATTATAAGCTTATAATGCATTTGATTTTGTCATAGTATTTTTATATGTTGAAGAGGATGTCGTCACTGTATCATCTGTAGACTGTAGAGAAATATTTGTTTTCATTTGCCAAAAAAAAAAAAAAAATGTTTCCAAACCAACCTCACGTCATTGATGGGAATTTTCAAAAAAACGAAAAGAAAAAAAAAATTCAAATAGTGTTTTGGTTCATGTTGTCTCACCTGAAAGCAGACAACAATTAGTGCTTCTTTTTCCTATTTATTTAAATAAAAGAGCTGTTTCTCCTTCATTGATTTCTTTCTTTCTTCTTCAACCTTGACACTGGCTTTGTTGTTGTTGCCCTGACCTTTGACCTCATTGTGTCACGGCTGTCTAGCGCCCAGGCTGAGAGAGAGAGAGAGAGAGAGAGAGACTAAAAGGAGGAGAGGACAGGAGGCCCGAAGTGAGAAGGTAGTAGGAGACAGTAAAAGATGGAGGACAAAGTGAGGAATGATGGAGGAGAGAGGGAGAGGGATGTCCCGCTGAGGGGGGGAGGTATGGGGGGGCGGGGGGGGGGGGCAGCGGCCAGCACTCTGAGACTGAAGCCGTTTAATGAAACAGTGATTTATGCGTCCCCTCGTAACCATAAAACATAATATATACCCCCATCCGCTCTGACAGTCCCTCCTCCCCCAGCACACAGAAACACACACCCTTCCCTCTCCAGTGTGAGAAGCTGCTGCATCTATCCACCACCCCACCTCCACCTCTGCACCCCCCCCTCCCCCTCCCCCCCTTCAACCTTTTTACATTGCCATTTTTCCCCCTTCCCCCTCCTCTTTAAAGGAGGATAAAATCATAGCAGCAGCACCTTCCCAACCCCCCAATTTCAATAAAGCCTCCTCGTCTCCCACACCGACGATGCGCCCACACAAAGGACTCAAACGCACACAGGCTGATTGTCAGCTGTGTGAACAGACGATTGATCATCCGCAGAGTAACTGAGCTGTTTGTCTCCAAACTGGGTGCAAATATAAACAATACATCCAATTTGGTGAAAAAAAAACAAAAAAACAATCAGCCGGTGTCTGCACAAAATATTGTCAATTTATTCAGTGTTATTCTGTGAAAGAAGAATTTATGTTCAGAAGAAAAGAGGAAATGTATTTGTGGAAATTGGTTCATTAGAAGCATAAGTGTGAAACAAACACGTCTCACTTTAATAAAGTGGCTCTACTTTGTTTGCAGTTTGTTCTGACAAACAGAAATAACTACAAAATGGTTACGTATAGAAATGACAATGTATTGCACATATTCATACATAAACATATGTGAATGTGTGGCTGAAGCTCGAGACTGTACTCGTTTAGTTAGCTAGCTAGTTAGCTAGGTCGCACAAAATGACAACATAGACATGTTAAACATCAGAAAATAGATGCAACACGACTTCAAGGATATTTAAAACAACCATAAAGAGAAACAAAATGACCATAAAACCCCCAAAATGACTAAGAATAGATGCAAAACGTCTTCAAGGAGATCCAAAATGACCAAAAATCCATGTAAAATGACCGCAAAGAGACCCCAAAATAGCTAAAAAGGGAAGCAAAATGAACATATAGAAAGCTAAATACAAAAAATAGATGTAAAATGACTACAAGAAAACACAAAATGACCACCAGTAGACCCAAAACGACTACAAAGAGAAACATAATGCCTCAAAATAGATGCAAAACAATCGAAGTGTCCCAAAATGAGTAAAACAGATGGAAAACGTCCACAAGGAGACTCAAAAAAACACAAGGAGACCCACAGAAAACACAAGGAGACTCACAGAAAACACAAGGAGACTCACAGAAAACACAAGGAGACTCACAATGACTGCAAAGAGCAAAGAAAATTGCAAAACAACCACAAAGAGCCCCCAGATTACCAAAATAGATGCGATACATCCACAAGGAGACCCAACATGACTAAATAAAGATAAACATCCACCTTTTCACCCTAAATGAGCACAAAGAGATGTGACACGATCACAGAGACGCCAAAGGGAAGCAAAGTTCCTCATAGTGGCCTGTTTGAGACTTCCTGTGTGTGTGGGGGGGGGGCTCTCTCATGTCTGAGCCCGGGGGTGGCCCGGGGGCCCGGGGGCCTGGGGGCCCGGGGGCCCGGTGTCTCATACATCCTCCATTTAAACGCCCGGTTTGATTCGGGTGGCAGCTCGAGCTTTTCACTCCTAACGAGACGTGTCGATGCCGTCTGACACCAGCAGAGGGCAGCAGGCTGTAAATACCTGCAGAGGACGGACCACCTGAGACGGACCCCCCCCCCACACACACACACACACACACACACTGTCCTCTTGCATCCTCTCCTCCTCCTCATCTCCTCTCCTCCTCATTATTGATTCATCCTTTCCTTCCGTCTCCTCTTACGCTTACATTTCATTTTTTCTCTCTTTGCTCGTTTTTGTTTTTCCTCCTTCCTCTCCATCCTCTTCCTCCTCCTCCACCTCCTCCTCCTCCTCATCCCCCTCCTCTCCTTCCCCCTTTTGCTCCTCTTGTTTCCTCTCCTCGTCCACCCTCTCTTCCTCCTCTCCACCACTGAACGAGCTCTTTTGTTCCTCTCTCTCTCCTTTAATCATGTCCTCGCTCTCCTTTGTTTATTCTCTGTTTCTCAGAGTAATATTTCATTAGTCTTTTTCCCGATTGGATTTGGTTTCGTGTCGTGGGATTCCTCCGGATAATTGTTTTAGAGTGTTAAGTCTTTGCTCAATATTTAAACTCGTAGAAAAGAACCGCACACGTCTCTCTGAACCGCTTTTCCTTTAATCCACGGAGCAAAAAGAAGCTCCATGAAGCTTTGTGGTCAAACATTTTTATATTTCATATTTAAAACAGGCAGCTTCCTTCCTCTCTCCCTTCTTCTCCTCCTCTTCTCCCTCCCCCAACCACACACTCACTATGTCCTCCTCTTCTTTCTTCTCCTCTCCATCTTCTTTCATCTCTCCCCTCTTCTCCTCTTTTTCCTCCCCCATGCACACACTCCCTATGTCCTCCTCTCCTTTCCTTTCTTCTCCTCTCCATCACCCTTCCTTCGCTCATCTCTTCCTCTTCCTTTGTTCATCCCCTCTACCATCCTCTTTCTATGCCCTCTTCTTCTTCTTCTTCTTCTTCTTCTTTGTTCACTCCCCTCTTCTTCTCCTCTTTTTCCTCCCCCATCCACACACACATAGACGCACACATACACATATACACTTTCTCTCTCTCTCCTCCTCCTCCTCCTCCTCCTCTCCTCTCGTGCAGGTCTTTCTTGCCGTAGAGCAGATGTCCTTTTATTGATATGATCATGGTTAGTGGTCTCTGGGTGCTCATTGGATCCACTGTATAACCCTGTGCAGGCTGCAGCCAGAGGCCCGAAACACACACAAACACACACACACACACACACACACACACACACACACACACACACACCCTGCGGCTATAGTGAGTACGGAGAGGAAAGAAGGGAAAAAGAGAAGAAGAGGAGAGCGGTCGAGGAAAAGAAGGCAAACAAAAATAGGAAAGATGGGGGAGATAAGAAGTTAGGAAAGGAGGTTTGGGGGGGGGGGGGGTTCGGGGGGGTGAATGACAGAAAAAGAGAAAATAAAAGATGGGGGAAGGGGTTTGAGAGCGCCGCGGGCAAACTGAATATTTCAGGCAGTTGCCAAAAGAAGGAGTCGAAACCACCAAGGTGACCTGGGAGGAGTTCCTGTTGGAGAAGGAGAAGGAGGAGAAGTCCCCCATAGAACAGCGTCTCAATTACTTTCAATTAGGTGTGACCTTGCTGAGCGACTCCTCTCCTCCTCAGTGTCAAATCAAGTTGCGATTGTGAGGTTTTCATTTAGCTCCCTGAGAAATGTCACCTTTTTATGTTTTATATTTTTATTTTGTGTGTCACGGCCACGGCGGCGGCGGAGCCGGAGACGTCCAATCAGACGCTCCGAGCCTCGCCGGTGGCTTCGGGGTCTCCGCGTTGCCGATGAAGGTTCTCCGAGGCCGCTTTGTCTTCAGTTCAGACCACGTTCAGCGGCACAATGGAGCACTTTGGAGAGTTTAACGCTGATTGTGTAGCAATGGAAGCGTCTTTGTTCCCTTTGTTGGATTCAATGTCTTTCATTGTGAAACCTGATGTATAAATATATAAACTTATAAACGTTTTTAACAGGAAATAAGTCACCTTGAGTTACATTGAGTCCTTAGACGTTTTGAGAGTTTGTGTAGAACTTTAAGATTAAACTGAATTAAAAAAAAAAATATATATATATATATATATATATACATACATATACGTATATATATATATATATATATATATATGGTTTCCTTCCTTTTCCTGCTATTTTCAACCTCATCCTCACATTAATTAACGCTGAATAAAACACAGGAAGCAGCAGCCAGGTGGGAAGAAAGACACGATTAAACTGTAAAGTCCCAAATGATTACAAATAAAAAGTTCTATTTTTTATTGAAGGATATGAGTTGATTTAATACTTGTATGTAAATTACTTTGAACGCAGACTAAAGCCAGAGACGTCTCAGGATGAACTGGGACTTAAAATGTGTGTGTATATATATATACGTATGTATATATATATATATATACATACGTATATATATATATACTATGAAACTTATGATTTACATCCCAGTCATCAATAGCTGATCAAATATTTGCTGTATGATTAACATACAATCAAATATCTATATAGGAAAAAGGTTAAAAAGCATAAAACTCTGTATGTATACATATGTCTAATATATGTATACATGTGTGTGTGTGTGTGTATATATATATGTGTATATATATATACACATATATATATAGCTGATTAGTATAGTATATATGTATGTATGTATGTTTACCTCTATGTTTTTTGGGAATTCCTACAGTTTATCAGATAAATTGACATTTCATGTGATTTGCATACTTATATACATTTACTATTTTACTGGACAACCTGTCTACGTTACAGTTTATAGTCGTAGCACAACTTTACACCAGTATTCTATTTAAAAATCCTATCTTATTCTATTTTATATACAGTATATTCTATTTTAACTTTTGCACTATTCATGTATTGGACATTTTTTATTGGCGTGGGTTTCTTTTTGTATATTCTGCTGAAGCATTGTTGGAGGGAGCACAATCGTTGAATTTCCCCCCACAGCGTCACTGTAATTGTTAATTGTCAAATATAGTAACTTGAACTTGAGCAGCTCCAGAACAAAGCCTCACACTCAGCGGGAAATACGCACTAAGCGGCTGAATGCATTTCAATACCAGTGTTTAATTTATGAAAAAATGAATCATATTGGCAGTGTAAATAATAAAAAAAATAATCAATGTGCGTTTTTTTTATTATTATATGATAATAAATTGCAGTTACTACCCGTTGCCACAGGGTGTCGCTGCTTTGTCGGGTTGAACGAACGTTCGTTTGGTGAAAGACGGACTCAGAGCCGACGCTTGTGCCGCTAAGAAAGAAGCTTCAACGGCGCTAACATGCTAACGGCGGAGCAGCTAACGTTAGCTTAAAACAATTTGAACTGCGCTTCTAGCGGTCGTCTTCCGAGTCTTAGCAACACGAGCCGGGATGATTCCAGAGATTTCTGGACTTCTTCATTTTGGGAGCGAAATCTTGGATCAGGTTTTTCTCCAGAGAAGAAGAAACAAACACCTGGTTTAAGGTGAGACCGACTCCCCTTCGCTCGCGACTCTTTACTCCTGCTGTTGAGCTAACGCAACATCTGGCTCAGCAGGCTAACTGTTAGCATGTCAGATCCAGACAGGTGGAACTATACTTAAACACGTATACACGAGTATTACCGTGTCATGCTGCTTTATACTTCTACTCCATTGCATCTCAGGGAATATTTTTTTTTTGTCTACTCTACATTTTTCTGACAGCTTTAGTGACTTTGCAGATTTAGATTATAAATAGAAAATATGAATCAACTAAACTAACTGAAAATGTAGATTAGATAATCCTTTAAATATATATATATATATATATATATATATATATATATATATATATGATTGATGCAATGATTACAGGCGAGGGATAATCCTTTGATTTATATCACATTTATTTTTTTTATTCTGCTTTTATTTAATAATTGACAGTAGAGAAAATAAAAGGGATGTTGTCGAGGTATTTGTCTTGGAACATGAGCCCTTTGGAACATTTTCCAGATTGGCTTTTTGGGGGAAATGATGCATATTTATGTTATTTATTTGGACTCTTACTGGATCGTTTAGTTGGTGTTTTTGCAGCATTCTGCTGCAGATCGGCAATATCTATCTTTGCCTCCAATTAACCCGAACGGTCCACTCAAAAAGTCCTGCCGCCGTCTCTGTAACGTTTGATATTATGTTTGTTCATAACATACACACACAAAGTAAATCTCTGACCTCTGTAACACAAATATATATCTATATATATATACACACAATTAAGACCCCTCGTAAAGCTCCAACGAGCAATTATTTTCAACATCAGTTAATCCATCATTTTTCTGTTTTCCAATCGATCCATTAATCGTTCGGCCTGTCACAGGTTCTCACAGCTGACAGATTCAAATTGCTCGTTTTGGCTGACCCTCCAGTCCGAAAAGATATTAACAGGAACCATCGAATGTTTTCTTGATGCATATCTGAAACGAGCACTTGATTATTAAAATCCTCTTGTTTTGCCGGCCTGCCGATCGATGAATCATCTCGTCGTATCGCCGCTCGACGCTGTGCATCTGCAGCTGGAGCGGCGTTTCAATAATTCATGTCTCGTGTGGGTGATGGGCTAGAAGAGTTCACCGTCGGGTCCACGTGGCACCGTCCAGAGCATCAAGGCGAGTCAAAGTGCCTCAGATGAGCCATGAAACGACAGTTAAAAGGAAAACCAGACTCACATTTATAAAAGTAGCTTCACAGTAAAGCGATTTATTTATTTAATCTTTTTTTTTTTTTTTTCTTAAAAGGTGGTCGATCCGTTGCCGTACCGGAGCTTGTTAGCGGAGGCTCAGCCGGGCCTGGAGGAGACGACCGCATGGGGCTGGCGCTGAGTCTTAATTGAATGGAGCTGATGCGGTTCCATTAATCAGTAATGGGGAGCCTTGCTGGGCCTCGGCCACCGCACACCACAGCGGGAGGGGCCTCTGATGGGGCCTCTGACATTCTCACAGCAGTCACTGAGTGTGTATGAAAAACAAAGAGGGAGATGTGTTCAAGTCTCAGGAGTGAAGGTTGGAAAGAGGAGAATATTTTATATCAAATGTTCTTCCTTGTACATTTCTTAAGCGCGTATATTTCTCTTTTTTTTCCACAATGGGAGCCGTTCATGGTATTTATTTTATTATTTTTACTTTAAATTATTATTTATTATTATTATTTTAGTTTAAACGTCTGCTTCTCCTCTCCCGTGTTCCATAGAGCCGCAGCATTTAGTCAATTTTGTCCAACAAAGAACTAAACGACTGCATTTTTTTTTTTTTTCGTAATAGAAACTTATTTATCATCCAAAAAATACATTTATAAAAAGCCAAACATTTGTTGGTTCCTGCTTCTTAAATGTGAGGATTTGCAGATTTTTTTGGGGTGTTTTTTTGTGTGAAAAATCAAGAAATCTAAAGACATTTTGGACTCTGGGAAATTGTTATTTTCTCACATTTTATAGTCTAATTAATATTTAGTCATTTCAATTCAGATCAACAGACGAATCTCGAAATGCTTTTTCTTGCGTTTCTAAATGTGTTGCACAGACATTTAGAAATCCAATTACTAGTACAGATATAGAAACGCAATCACAAGCGTTATTGATTCATTTGTAGGGCCGCAGCAAATGATTGTTTACGTTGTCAGTTAATCTGCCGATTCATTTTGTGATTAACTTTCGGTCTATAAAATGCCTCGTGAAATATACGACCACATCACATCACATCAGGTTCTCGGAGCTTGTTTTCTCCGACTAAACGTCCATTAGTCAAAATATCCAGCGTACAGGACACAAAAATAGTTTCAAATATATATATATTTAAGAGGCTAGAACCAGCAAATAACATCAAATATCTGAATTTATTTTCATGCAGATACCCATACCTGGGGTTTGGGTATTGGCCGAGACCAAGAACTGATCCGATACAAGTGTTTAATTCATAAGTGACAGGTTTGAACCTTTGAACCCCAAAACCCGCCAGCGGGATGGAAAAGCATGTTTTATTCAAACAATCTCCGAAACTACACCGTTTATCTCAGACACACGCTGTAAAAACTGTCACTGTCATATTTTCCGTCTTTCCCGCGGCCCTTGAACACATCATCGTGTGTGACGAACGCAACCGAAACTGAGCTTAAAATTGTGATATTTCATTAAAAGCTATTTATTTAGAATCTCGTGACCAGATGCTGTAAAAGAAGAACATTCTGAGCTCCTCAGTGCAACTAGGAAGCCATGAATTTATGAAGAGAAACCCACAATATAAATGACTAAAACAACGTAAAAGTATAACATTTAGAATGTTTGATGGTTTACAGACTTTCAGAGCGGTTGGAATTATTCTGCTAATGAGGATCATCAATGAGCATCTGTTACTATCGGCGGGGAAAAAAAACATGATCAGGAATCTAAAAGTTATATTTGCTCCCTTTTTTATTTTGTGCTGATCCGATCCGTGAGTTTAATGATCCGTTGCACCACTTATAGATATAAATATACTGAGCTGTTATTCGGGGGAGATGGGGGGGGGCCCTCAGACAAAATTGAGACGGCTTCGACTACGAACGTCGACGGAAAGTGCAGCAATCAGGCGCGGAGGGCTTTTAAAGTAGCTGATTGCCGCCGCGAGCCGAGTTCACCGGGTTTGTGGAACTACAGTAACTGGTGAGGCTCAGACGGAGATCACGTTGCCACAACCCAAACATGTCGGAGTTAATCTAAGAAGGCCGCGTAGTCGTCAATACGTCACACTTTGGTTTGTGGACTGACGTCATGACACCTCGAGTTTGGCCTTTTGGGCGTCGCCATCTTGTTTTTTTGCAACCAGTGAGCGTAAGAGACCGTCATACATCACACAACAGCTATATAAGGCTACGCTGCATCCCCTGCTTTATGGTCTGTTTGACTCTAAATGGACCATAATTTACTAAATGAACATCACGCTGTATTGAAGAAGACTTGAAACTAGAGATTGAGACATAAACTCATGTTTACAATGTTTACTGAGGGAATAAATCAAGTAAAGTAAGTAAAGAATAACCGCGTTCAAGCCGAGCTGCTTTTGACGTAATTCTCAAGATAGAAAATGCAACCAAACGCCTTTTAAATGTAAAATTCAGATTCTATCTTAGACTTTCATTATCAAACCTGCTGCAAGGTTACGTATTTTTATTCAGATTTTTTACCATTTCGTTTCCACAATTTGGAGCCTCCAATTCCCCGTGCACGGCGAAACGGATGCACACAGTACAGAGAGACACGTGTGTAGACGCTGTGGTGAAAAGCTATTTCAATATCTGTCATTATTATATTTACTACTATAATAAAAAAAAAGAATTGGTTTTATTTTGTGTTTTTTTTTTTAATGCCGTCAGAACTCCTAAAGAGAGGGGAACCTTAAAATATTCAACATCTCTACGCAGACCATGAGCGGCCATATATGTGCAAATGAGCGAAGCATGAAACCGCACACACACACACACACACACACACACACACACACACACACACGTGTACAGTATCTAAAGCGGGAGTCCTTTTGGAGCCTTAGGCACAGTATGAGAAATAAATATTTGATAGGAGGATGACCTACTTCCTGTGCCCTGAAAAGTTATTTGTCTTCTTCTGCCTCCATCCACTGCAGAGGCCTCTTTCCTCAGGCCCTGCAGCAGAGAGAGAGAGAGAGAGAGAGAGAGAGAGAGAGGAGAGAGAGAGAGAGAGAGAGAGAGAGAGAGAGAGAGAGAGAGTCCCCGATGTGATCCCATTGGTTACACCTTGAAGAACCCAAAAAAAATAAAAACACTAATGTGACAGAAGTAAACTTGTGATCATCACGAACTATACGGAGGTTTTATTGTGTTCAGAAGAGAAAAGGGGGAGGGGCTTCTCTCCGACGTCCGACACAGAGCGGAGACGTCTCTCCTGACTGTATTCGACTGTTTCTGTTGGCCTGCTGCAGCAGCCGTCCACAGTGCAGGAACACTCAGTTTCTCTTTGGCCAGTTATCGAGGTCACTCGTGGAATTAATGTGAACTGAGCAACAACTACCAGCGACGTGTGTCATCATAATAAGTACATTCTCATGATATTCAGCAACGTAGGTTAGCAATTTTTTTTACTCTCGAATGCAGAGAAATGTTTTGCAATTTGCCGATATATTTTTTTAAGCCTGACCTGCCGCTTCCGATTTTCTTACGAAGACCTATAAAATGTTATAAATGCAGCTACAAGAACAATCATTTCCAATAATAGAGTTTATTTATTAGTCTGTAGGTATGAGCATGACATCAAGTATGCAATGTTGTTGTTGAAGGTGAACTTTAAAAAAAAGAAAATTTTCGGAGCATGATTTGAGGGATTGACTCTCCATGGCTCTCAAAATGGCGACAGCTGAGCCGGTTGCGAGGAGATAGCGATGCCAACAGCTCAAACGGTGCCGACAGAACTAACAGAGTTTACCTGAGGGGCAACCAGGCGGCAACCTCCGGTTCTGAAGAGTGAAGCCGACGCTGAAGCGTCTTAAAGCTGCATTCTCTCTCCTGACCACCAGGGGGCGACTCCTCTGGTTGTATAGAAGTCAAAGCTTCATGTGTTAAAGCTGCATTCTCTCCTGACCACCAGGGGGCGACTCCTCTGGTTGTATAGAAGTCAAAGCTTCATGTGTTAAAGCTGCATTCTCTCCTGACCACCAGGGGGCGACTCCTCTGGTTGTATAGAAGTCAAAGCTTCATGTGTTAAAGCTGCATTCTCTCTCCTCACCACCAGGGGGCGACTCCTCTGGTTGTATAGAAGTCTATAGAAAATGACTCTACTTCTCTCTTGATTTATTCCCTCAGTAAACATTGTAAACATGAGTTTATGTCTCAATCTCTAGTTTCAAGTCTTCTTCAATACAGCATGATTTGTGAGCGATCACCTTTAAGGAACACATAATATTATTGACGTGTAACAATACAAACAGTTTAACGAGCAGGATGATTATTAATGACGTGGCTTAATGCGAAAGATTAAAGACGATGCAGTTGGGTTGTGAGGACACGTAGGACATGAGGTTAGGTGTCTTCCTGTTCCCGTTCAGAGAGGATCCACTTCTGAGCTGCAACAAAGCAAACAAGTACCAGAAGACACGAGTAAACCAATTTACGTGAGACGTCCGTTACGTCATCCTCATCGGCCGTTTGCTGCAGTTTGTTCGGAGTCGTGGGGTCAAGTTTTGGGGGTTCGAGGTCCAAATGTCAGCGTAAAACAAACAGTTCATGAAATATACAGGATGTTATAGATTCATGACCGAACAGCGTGTGAAATACGCCGCCTGCAATATTAAATTAGCACTTTAGTGTGAGGGCATCAATAATTGAACGGCCTGAATGCCTCGGGACCCAGATCTTTCACTTGTATTAGCTTGTGTTTTTCTGTTGTATGATCATTTTGTTTTTCTTCTTTTTTCTTGGATAGTTATATTCATGTAAATATTGTGGAGAACTTTTGACTCGTAAAGGAGTATTTTCCCTCCGTGGCGTTGCTACGATACAACTAATGAGCGGAGTCCAGCCGTGCGAGGGATGCTGTGTTTACTTCCTGGTTGTTCCCTCAGAGGGGCGGGGCTTAACAGGACTAGATGTGGGTTGGTCTCACACACCTGTAACTTCCACATCCTCAACACAATCACACCAGCGTACATACAAACGGACACAAATGAGACGTTTTTATTTTCACAACAAAATTTATTAGAAGAATAGTGGTTTTGAAAAGAAGGTTCTAGCATCCAGTGAATACTACCTTACACAACATTACAGCTGAAATGTGTGGCAAAAATGGCAATTTTCTTTTTTTTTTTTTTACCAAATTGAATATAACATAACCAGTAAAATATTTTTACACATGCACAAAGACAGATCTAATCAGCGTCGCCTGACGTTCAATGCAAAATGAAGTTAAAAAAAAACAAAGAGTAGGAAATCAAATCATCTTATTGTCAAAAAAAATCAGACATTATGAGACAATTTATTAATCATCAGCCCAATCAGAATATCAGATTTAGCATTCAAAACAGGGAGAGAGAAAATAAAATAGTGCAGTCAATCAAACCAAAACCAATTATTGTGATCCTTGTTGAGTGCTCATTTACACGGACATCGATAATATAAGCCTAGAAGAATAAAAGTCCAACTCACAAGGTACAAAATAAGAAAAGAAAAAAAATATTGTACATAAATAAAACTACAATATGAGAAAAATATTTTTTTTTAAATTATACAATTGTTTTGTCAAACTGTAAACAGTAGATATTGAAAAATGAGGTCCATTCGGGGTATTTGGAGAACAAGTGTGGAGGTGTATGTGTGTTTAAATGCGTTCTGTGAGAGGTACAGGTCCAGGTGGGACCACATCGTGAAAAGCCCCGCCCCCCCACATCTCAGCTGGACTGAAGGAATGAGGTATATCGTCAAACCCGAAAACAAAATCTCTGCGGAAAAAGGCCCAGCGGGGGAAAGGGGGGCAAGGGGGGAGGGGGGGCGTCCAGCCACCCGTTAAGAACCGAGGTGAGATTACGAGACGTTGAGAAACCTCAGCGGGACAGAAGAGTCCAACTAGAGTCCAACTAGAGTCCAACTAGAGTCCAACTAGAGTCCAAACCCCTGGAAAACCCCTCCTGCGTCTACCCAAACATCACAAGCCATCTCCAACCCAACCAGAGCTACGTCTATCACAACAGAACCAGGTCACTACCAAAAAGAAACATCGGGAATGTAAAAACAGGAAATACAACTTATCTTTAAGAGTCTGTTACACAGTCCTCGCCAAACGTCACTGATTTTGATTGTTGCAAGAGGTACAAAAGTGAGGCAAAAAATAAACTCCCGTCGTCCCGACCGGGCCAATAAATAACCGACTAGCTCTCCTGAAGTCTACGGGAGACACAGAGGGGGTTTCAACCAATCAGAGAAGAGTGGCTGTCTGAGGAAAAAAAAAAAAAAAGTCAAAGAACGAACGAGAACGATTTCGCTGAAGACCGGCTTGACTCTAATCCCTGCTCCTCCTCCAGTTCTCGGTCCAGCTGAGCGCCGACCTTCCCCTGGTGTCTTCACTCGCGGCGAGAGAGGCTTGCTGAGTTTTCCCTGAAGCGTAAGAAGAACCGGAGGCAGAGTGTCGCGCGTGTGTAGCTCCGTTAGCGGCGGAGAGAGGAAAGACTGAGCACTTGAACCAGATACCTGAACATAAACCGACAAAGTGTGTGAGGGGTCGTGGGGGGGCTTTTGAAAAGCCGCGCCACGGTTTTGTGCACTTGTAGGAAACGTTTGTTTTTTTTAAGAGGTCAGCTCGGTGTAAGTCATCGTTGCGTTTGGTGCTTCGTAGCCACGCGATGCCACCCGGCACGAGTCGGAGAGAGACCCGGGTGCTCTCAAAGACCCGGCCGTCCAGAACTGAGAAGAAGATTGACATTCATAAGATGCTGAAAAGATCCAGAGATTAACCGAAGAAAAGTAAACGCAATTCCATGAGAAGGAAATAAAAAAATAACAAAACTCTTGAGGGTAAGAAAAAAAAAACTGCTTCTGATAAATTTTTTTTATTTTGGGTGTAACTTTTTCTCGTCGACGAGGGAACAGGCTTCACGGAGAGAAACCATAGTTAAGGTTGATCACTGCTAAGACTCGGCGTAGATTAAGTACCTGAATAAGAGCGAGAGCAGTGCTGTTGAGGGTCCCTGAGGGTGTGTGTGGGTGACGTACTGTTGTGGGGCTGTGAGTTCTCACTGATCCATCCAGTTACCGTAAGAGTTACCATAAGAGTTACCGTAAGAGCACAGGTAGATTCATGTTCCTAAAAACACCAAAGGTATATGGTTGAAGAAGAAACAAACTGAAAAAGAGCGAGCTTCTCACATGGTTTCTCACGCAGCCGCACGGATTCACACTCATACTTATTTTTGTTACTTTACACAAAGAGAGAAAAAGAAAAAAAAGATTTTGAAAAAGAGCTTTAGCCAAAAAACCACCACGAAAAGCTGCTGCAGTGACAAACAAACACCTCAGGTGCTCCTTCTTCTTCGGAAAGGGATTTTTTTTTTTTTTTTTTTTTTTTTTAAGGGCAATATTTCATATTCAAAACATCAGAATCTGTCCTGCGGACAACATCCAAAGAACACTTTTGGATTAACCAGCCTCTTCGAACCAAAGGACTGATACGGGGGGCGGGGGGGTCTGTACACCAGCATGCAAAAATATTGAGATGGGTCCACGTTGACAAAACCGTCCCGTCGGGCCCAGCAAAGCTCGGGGGGGGGGGGGAGATGTGTTACTTAACTGTCTGTCGGGTTCTGCGGGGAACCTAACCAAGAACCCCCCCCCCCCCCTCTTCGCTTTCCTTCATTAAAACAGTCTTCACTTTTCTCGACTTAAAAACACGCAAACCGTTTGCTCCTCAGTGCCTTCAATATACAGTTCCACCTCACCTGTGAAAAAGACAGGCAAGGGTTGATGGGTAAAGCAGTTCTATATACAACTAACCTGAAGACCCCCCCCCCACCACCACCACCACCACCAATGTGACCAGGTCATCATCATAAATATACAGAATCGGGCTCAAAAAGACTACAATTACACTAGATCCCTAGTTCCACTACGTTCTCTTCGGTTAAAAAACAAAACTTGAGTCGCCACCGCCCCTTCGCCCGATGCTACATCATGGGGAGGGGGGATAACGAGTAAGAACGGAGTCATAAAAACAAACACTAGAATCAACGGCGTGGGAGAGATTTCACCGAACATACTGCACTGGACTTCTGAATTGTTTCCCTGAATCATTAATGGAAAAGGCTCGTCCTCTTCCCCCTTTACAAGATAAAAGTATATGACATTAGAGATTTGTATATACATATGCATTTGTGTTTGTATCTGTTGGGCTTGTATAGGTATATCTATGTGCACATATAGAGTATTTCTTATTCTTAAATATGTATAGTTAAATTAGAGGTTAGTTGTGTTTGCCTTTTTTTTTTTTTTTTTTTTTACATTCAGTTTTTAAATACGATAAAGAGTAAATAAGTAGATAAAGAGGTGTGGAAAAAGGAACAACGAAGGGTTTCAAGTGTTCCACGTATTGGCCTTCGTTCTCTCTGCAAACCCACTTCTAAAATCAAACGTAGGGAGGAGTTTGTGTTTTAATGCAACCCGATCTGGTTTCCGAGCTTTGTGATGCATCGACTTGTCTCCTCCTTAAAAGAGGAACGCGAGGTGGGCCGCGAAAGGTTTGAGACCAACAATGTTGACGAATCAAAAGAAAGGACACATATGATGTTGTGAAACCAAAGCAGTAACAAAAAGCGATAGGAACCCCCCACCCACCCCTTCCCCTGCCCCCTAGCCCCCCATCCCCTACCCCCCACTGGGCGCTACGCACTGCATGGCAAAAGAAGCAAGAGGGGGAAACAAAGACAAAGGACAGGAGATGAAAGTACCCGGGAGACGGGTGTTGATGGTCAGGATCTGACAATATGTGGAGGTTGTCAAGGTTACATGGATATCTTTTCTGAGGTATTCTGTGTTGTAAGTTTTTCTTTTTTTTTCTTCTTCTTTACATTTTTGCACACCGAGAAACACCAAGATGGAAAACATTATCAAAGACTGAAAGAAAGAACAAACGCTCGGCTTTACTCTCCCGAACGCAGACTCAGTCAAAGCTCTCGCTCTCTTTTTTTTGTTCTTTTTATTTTTCTTGCGAGCAGCTTTCCTTAATTTTTGACATTCGGGAAGGCAACAGTCCGAGTCTTGAGAGTTAGATCTCCAGAGGACCAACGAGGTGGACCGTTAAGTGAGCTCTGCATGAGCCTCCCCTGCTGAGAGTTTAGTCATATTTACAATCCTTGCTGTTTTTATATAAAGCACTGAAAAAAGTATTTGGCTAAAAATAATGTACAGAAAAAAAAAAAGGAAAAAAAAAGGCCTTTTCAAGGACCCTTTTTTAAGAAATGTTCTGGCCTTCATGAGTCTACTTGCACCAGATGAGTTTGAGGTGTTCCGTGAAAGAGTTTCTGAATAGTTTTTGACAGTGGGAATCATCTGCATGACGTCGAATCGTCTGTACTGACAAAACTTCCTGGCTGAGGACTGAATTCTGATATCCGCTCGTCGAGTGCCGGCCTGTCTGACCCCGACTATCGACCGTGCCCATAAGCCAGTGCTGCTCCTCAGCGCGACTATAAATACCCTGGCTGGTGTGGTTGTCTGCATGTAGTGTGGACTTCACAACTATCAAGAGGAAGGTACGTGGTCGTCGTCAAAGACGCCAAAGTTTAAAAATGTAGAAGACGTTCATAACTCGAAAGACTGCAAAGAGAAGCTCCAAGACGGATCACGGCAATGCACTGACAATTTCAACTTGTTTTTCCATTTTCAAAACACAGAAACTAAAAGTCAAGCCCGAGCCGGTTACCCTGAAACATCGAAACGCGATCAGAGACATCATACAACATTAACGGCCAAACCTCTGAAATATTGAGTCTCTTTAGTGGAGAGAGAGAGTTCATGAAATTTTCACCAAGGCTGAACTATTAACCGACAAATATGCCAAACATATACTGTATGTATGTTGTGTGTTAGTGTTTATTTTCAATACTGCAGAAAATTATGATACCCCCCTGTTGCTGAAATAACTTCAAGACCTAAATTTGCAAATTCCTCGGAGAGCGTGGCAAAGCCTCTGTGAAAAGATAAAAAGAGAAAGCAAAAGAGAAAAGAAGGGGGAAGACCGTGTTCAGAGGCCTCTGGGTCGTGTGTACAATCCCAAGAGAGTGAGGTTTGTAGAGAGGCCTGATGAGAGGTGAAGGACCCGGGGCTGCCCAGGAACACCCCATCTCTCCTGGGATAAACGAGGGCCTGTCAGCCCCAAGGTGCTCACGCTCCACCGCCCGAGGATGCCGAAGGAGAGGAGGACAATAGTTAGGGCACGAAGGTGAAAGGGGGGAGGAGGTTATGACTGTCAATCAAAGACAGTGACAGTAAAATCAACATTTTCCCGAGGTGTGGAAGGAGACGCGTAACCCCTGTTCAGAGCAGCAGCATCATTACGGCGCATATTTGTTTCTCCAGAAACTTCACACTTTAGAGTGACAGGGCAATCAAGATCTGACACACAGACGCTGGCTAGCTCTATGAGGCGTTTAACGTTCATCAAAACTATTTTTTCGAATCATCCAAACTTGACCCTTAAAATGTTTACAAGGTCTAGAAATGCTATGAAAATGCCTGTAATGGGTTACTTCACTGGCAACAGCGGACTCTGAAGGGAACGAGGACTCAAGAGATAATGGACCTTCTGGGGTAAATACTTGATCGCCAGTGTTGGACAAATGTTTTGTACAATCACGGCTTCTGCCGAAGCCAGAAGAATGAACGGCAGAAGCATCAACGACAAACCCAAAGCCTCCGGGCTCGAGTCAGCACGCTAGCGATGAAACCGGTGTTTGCCGAGTTGGATTTGACTTCCGAGCCACAGAGACCAGCTGGTCCATGTAGGTGGCTCTTAAGGGCCAGACACACCTCCACATGGGAACAATGCAGCACCATTGTCATGGCAACGCACAAGGGCACCGCACGAACTGCAATGAGCTCTGTTGCAGTGCGTTTTGACCAGATTTCCTTCACTTCTTATTTTTCTAAATTACCTGCGTGTCTGGGTGTGATGTTTTGTCCCTAACAATCCTCTTTTTCTCTCTTAAGTGGCGTTTCAGAGCGACCGCGGCACCTTTTTTCTTTTTTTTTTTCCCTTCTTGGCATTCGCCAAAGTACCGTTGTAGCGAATTTCAGCTTCGTTCCATTAAAAGCCTGTTGTTTAACCGCGGCGTGGGGGTGGGGATGGCGACCTTCAGCAGCCTTTATTCTGCCGTTACTTCACTTAGATTTTCATCCCCGCACTCCCATCCACCTCCTCAGACTGCCACGTCTATCTGACTGCCATCTGCAAGGAGGCTCTCTGCCGAGGCGGGGGGGCGAGACGCACGGCGGCACCGCGGGGCTCGTCGGAGGCGAGAACAGCCAGTGTGAAAAAAAAAAGGTCTGCTGCGAGCCGTGCACAGTGCGACATAATCACGGCGGCTGTGGGGGTGCTGCGAATCTAGACCGACGAAGTTGACCGGAATCTCACGTGACATTCTTGCTAGTAACCGCTCCCGTGATTTCACTCGGGCGGTTGGATCGTACGCGATTAAGAAACCAACTCCTTTTAAATGATTTTGAGATCGTGATTAGAGTCTCTTGATTCCGTTGATTTTTTTAAAAAAAAGAACAAATACACAATCACTTAATCCCGCCGGCAACGTCGGATCGAACGCGAGTGCGAAGTTGAGCGTCGGTTCGTGTTGGTAGAAGTCAGAGTCGGGAAATCCGGCAATTAAAGAGTGCACTTTGAAAACATTCAGCCCCATGAAAATATTCAAAATCTTATTTTCAACGAACACGCTTTTGCAAAAAAGATCCCGAGTACACAGCGTATTAAGACGGCGGTGTAGTTATCAATATTCTGACAAGGTAACGCCCTCTCCTTACTTGTGTGGCGATACTAAATAATCAACCACCACTTTTTAACATGAAGATTTTTTTTTTTTTTTCCCAAATTTCCTGCGTAGTAAATTTGAAAACGGGGTGATGGCGTCTGTTGTGCCGACTGCTGCTGAAGAGCGTCGTTGCCAGAGGCGTGTCTGGCCTTAAAGAGTTGTACTCGGCTCCGCTTTCACAGCCAGCCTGCTGCTTGTCACATCCCCACAAATGCTTTGACATTTACAGCACTTGGCGTCGCACTCCGCGACAAACGAGATTCACATTCTCTCAGATCTGTTAGCGCCGCTTTGACAAATGTCTGGGGGGGGTGAGCGACAACATCCCGGCGACTTATAACACGCAAGGTAAACTGTAACTGTCAGAAGATGTGCTGAATATTATCTTTCAAAACTGCACTCAGAGTAAGATGGATCTTGTTGCGAGGGAGAGAGAGGCAGCCTTCTTGAACAACAGGTAGTTTTCTAGTTTTCTCAGACGGGGACTCGAGCCAAGTTCTGGACTATTTACCGGAAAACAACTCCAGTCCCAAGATTCTGGACCGCGAACCATAACCCAAAATATTTCAGCTTCTGGTGATGTTCTTTGCATTCCTGCATGGGCGCAACGCTCACTTTTCTTTTTTTTTATCTGTAGAATTGTTTACTGTCTTGTTTTTTTTTTTTAATCCTTCAAACTAGATTAACTGTAAACCCGTTAACGTTTGACAAGATTGTTGATTCTTTTTTAAAGGCGCATGATGAGAGATTAGAGGGAGCATTTTTTTTTATTGCCTCTCAACGGCTCTCAACATGGCGACTGCCTGAGCTAGCAGCCTCCTAGCTAACAGTGCTAACAGCGCAAAGTATGGCAACGGTGCGGGGGAACCGGAGGACGGGTGCTACACGGTCGGCTGTGACCGGCGTGTGAGAGGGACTTTGGACTCTGCTCAGATACCGTACAGTAATATATAGACATTACTGCACGGTATCTTTACATGAATAGAAAAGTTGTTTGAATGTGGTATATTGCTCCTTTGAAAATGTCTAAATAAAATGTTCTTGCATTGTTTTAAATGTTGGTTAAATCATGATTGAAGTCAAATATTTGTGCTTTTTTTTTTTTTTTTAGCCGCCAGACAAAACATCACCGGAGTCCATGCCCCCCCCCCCTCCCCCGCCCCCCCTCCGGTAGCTTGAATACACAGAGGCATGCGTCAACAAAATAACTGCAGGAATGCACACAACAGCACAGACTGGTAACACGGAACAGAACAACTGAAGGGAGGATTTCTTTCCTTTTAACAAACGATTTTGTGGGTTGATTCACAAATAAAAGAGGAAGAAAAGCTGCCTTTTGTTAAAGGCAACAAACAAAAAACAAAGTGGTTTTCACAGAGGCCGTGCCGGCAGTGTCCCAGTGTGCCAGATCAAAAAATAATCAGCCAGCAGGGCTGATGTTCTGCAGGCTGTGGACAAAACACACCCACCTGCTTCTAAAAGAGAAACGGCAGACTCCCAGCTTCATAATTACACATATAACCCGCCCACACAAAGTGTGGCTACCTGATGAGGAAGGAGAGAGAGAGAGAGAGAGAGAGAAAGAGAGAGAGAGAGAGAGAGAGAGAGAGAGAGAGAGAGAGAGAGATGCTGTGGGTGCCTCATGTCTCTTATGTGTGCGTTCTGCTCTTCCACGGCGGTGTGTGTGTGTGTGTGTGTGTGTGTGTGTGTGTGTGTGTGTGTGTGTGTGTGTGTGTGTGTGCTCGAGAGAATACAGCGTTCGTATTCACAGAAACCTGGCTTCTGGCTTTTTTTTTTTAAAACAATGTCTTTTTTCTCTTTTTGTTTTAATAAGAAAACAAAAAAAAAAAAGGAAAAGAATCGGCCATCAGAACAACAGTACGAACGACAAGAAACAACAATTATTCAAAACCTGCTTCCGTCAGTTACATCTAAAAATGTGGAAACGAGCCGTACTAAAAATCCTGATTCTTCTTTGTGTGTGTGTGTGTGTGTGTGTGTGTGTGTGTGTGTGTGTGTGTGTGTGTTTCTCATGTACAATCAGCTGCTTTGAAGTGGTCGGACCTGAGGTATAAATGACAACCAGATATGCAGCGTGACAGAAAAAGAAACAGAAGAAACCTCTCAGCGGAGAGGAGCATGGCGATCACATACATTGTGGTTTCTTTCTTTCCTGGTAGCGCTCAGCTTCCGACACGCCATCCTGAAACAAAGTGGCGTGTCGTGCGGCGTCTACTAAGTGAGGTTACAGTAGTTGTTGTTCGACATTTTTTTTTTCTTCTTCACGTTTTTTGTTTTTGACAGTCTTTCACTCAGAAGAAAAAAAAACAAACAAACATAGAAATTAAATTAAAACCAACCTGAAAAGCAAAAAGAGAAAAAGAAAACCGATTGGCTTACCTGAAGATGCAAAAAACAGTAAAATAAATACCTATATATTCATAAGTATATAGCCTTTTTTCATTTTCATCATATAAAGGTACATTTTCCTGTGTGTGTGGTGGGTTTTTTGGAATGCAAAAGATTTTGGATATATTTTTCTCTTACAAGACAGCAGATAAAGGAAAGGTTAACTTGTCCACCTGTCCCCCAATCTCCCCTCTGGGTCTCTGATTTCTCTGGGTGTGAGAAATAATAATTATAAAAAGCCAGAAAAAAAAAAAAAACCTGTCAGGTTTCAACCTGGAGTTATAGTACACCTAAAAAAACACAATGAACCAAAACCAAAAAAGAAATAAAACCCTCAGTGAACAAAAAACACTGTTCTTTCTCAGACCAGGGTGGGGCCGACCTGACTTAGCGCCTCCAGGGTGAAACCAGACGACTGAATCCCAAAATGTTTTAACTTTTAGAGGAAGCCATGAGAGGTTTGCATCCCTCCCATACCAACCCCATCCAGTGCTAAGAACCGGAATATAGTCTGTATAGTCCCTGCGGTCTTTTTCTCTCAATCTGTTGTTGCTCTTTACATATTTTCTATAAGGTTTTGTTGCCTGAAATACCTGAAAGGAGGTAGGGTGGCAAATATTGGTCAGTCAGACATTTGAAGCGTCTCCCTTCGCAGGAGGGAGGCGAAACAAAGAAAAGAAAAAAGAAAAACGAAACAGATAATAAAATAAAAGAAACAGCGGAGGATACTATATTTCCCAGAGTATCGGCTATCCCTTCGCCAGGCTCCCAGGTAAGGTATACATACAAGTACGAGGCACAGAAAGGAGTCATTATTCTGAGATTGAGGTATAGCACTCGGTCTCTGCTGACCAAGTCGACATATAGTTTATATATATACGATTATAAATTACATCTAGTACAGGTAGTTAAGTCTGCGCCATTTTCCGACTGACAAATATTGCTGCCCATCCCGTTGGCTCGATCCTGAGACATTTACAGTACTAAAGGCTACTGTCGCACGCCCGCGTCTGAAAAAACGACAGCATTTCCAAATGCAAGCAGCGTGAAAGTGAAACTTAAAAAAAAAAAAAAAAAAAAGAAAAAAAAAAAAAAAAGAATAAAAACAACAGTCTGTTGAAAACGAACCGACGGTGCCGTCTGTTTTTTGCAGACGACTGTTCTGGTTTTTGTAAGTTTGAGATATTAATTTCAGTTCACTACATTCATTATGTGAGTATTTGTTAATATATATGTATATAAATAGATATATACTGTTCTTCTTAAGTATATAATATGGTATGAGGTTTCTTTTAAAAACAGCAGTGAGACTCAGTTGCAAGAAGGAGGACTTTTTCGGACAGGGGGAGCCGTTAACCACATGACAATAAACAATAAACACAAAAAGAAATCGAACTAAATGAAATAAATACACCTTTTAAATGACATGCACCTCAGTAGATAAGAGCAGGCTGAAAATGGGGCTTTTTTACCAGAATTTTTAGAAAGCATTGGCAAATTTATAGCAAAAGCCAAACGTTCAGTAGGGATCAAGAGTTTGTTGAAGGATTTCTTTTGTAAAGGATTTAGAGATTCGTGTACATTATACACAAATAGTTTGGCCCTCGAGGAATCGCCCCTCTCAGGGGAATTCCTTCTAAGTGCTGTTTGGAGTTTATCCATGCAAACCTGTGCATTAAGTGCCAATTATACTATTTCAAGTGGCTTTTGTTCTGTTTTTGGAGGGAAAGGGCACATTGTACGCCAGGTTTTGTCAAACTGTGTTCACAGCTGGCTAAGTGAGCGGCTACAATGCCTTTTTTTTCCCATAAGAGGTGCGTTCATAACAAGTGCTTTACTATCGACTTCGGTTTTGACTATCGGATCAGTGCATTGTCCTTCGCTGGGTCAGACTCAACGCGCACAACAACCTTTTTAGACACTTCAAATGCTCGGCATTGTCAAAGTGTTGGGACGCATTTCATGCAAGATGACCCCTGGACATATAGTTGTCCCAGGGGTCTTTTCTAGAGCTTTTCCCATTGGCCACGCATACCTGCCAATCAAACCAAGGGAGCTACAAAGCTTTAAAGTGGATACCCAATAACCACAGAAGGGCCAATTAAGATTGTATGCAACGGGGTACTAAATGATTCTAATTCTAATCAGATTGGGGTTCATTCATAGTTTAGAATGAGTTTGAGATTGTGTTTAAATGCTCTCAACATAATGATTAATAATATTCATAATATTCAATTAACCCGACCCCCAAAATCAGCCCAAAGAGAAAGTGGTGCATGCCATTTGTTCTTAAGAGAATAATGCAAGAAAAAAAAAGAAAAGAAAACAACAAATCAAATAAATAAAATGTACAGTACATTTCAAAAAGGAGTGAATCATCATCATCATCATCATCATCATCATCATCATCATCATCATTTCATCTGAACAGAGAGGTACAATTCTCACAGGCTGGGTGAGCACCAGGCAGTGTTAGGAGCGAAGAGCAACATTTACCACAGAGCACAAAAAACATGACAACCAAAAAGCTTTTGACGTCTCCTTCAATCTTTTCCTCATGGAAAATACCAAAAGAGCATATTGTTGTGTGTGTGTGTGTGTGTGTGTGTGTGTGTGAGGGATATTCTTTCCCCACCCGGTAAAACGAGATGATAGTTTTTTTTGTCTCCATCCCTGGTGCGTCGGTGGCGAGGGGAGGGGGAAAACACCGAGACGACACGACACAAAACTCAACTTGTTCAAGCTGTCGACCGTTTCTTTTCTCCTTTTTTTTGTCTTTTTTTTTGTTTTTAATCTTGGAGGTAATCGAGAGGAAAACGAAAGAGTAGTTTGGGTCCAAGCTGCAGCCTTTTGAAAGTCTTCACACACTAAAGCTTTTTTTTCTTCCGTCCCTCGGCTCCCGGCTCCGTATCACCCAGCGAAGAGCTACACTACATGCATAACCGTCAAACAGATTTCTCTCTCTCTCTCTTGTGTTTTTGCTTACTTTTGTAAAAGTGCCATTGTAGAAGTTTAGCTCCATAAGTTCGAACGTTTTTTTTCTGTCCTTTGTCGTGATTCGTTAGCAGGTCTATCTACTGTGGGCGCTGCCATGTTTACTCACATGGCCCCTCCCCAAGACAAAGAATTAGTGAGAGGCGTGTCTTGTCCTCCTGTCTGTCTACTATAGGTCCAACAGGAAGTTACCATATTTAAAACCCACGTCATCCGTCTCAGTAACCCTGAGTTAAAAATGAGGAGAAAAGAAACCATTTTGAATCACGGATTGGCTTTTAAATCATCAGTCATAATAATTTATAATATATTAAATCTGCTTCTCCCTCGCTTCTATTTCCTACCCCTCCCCCACTCCCCCCCACCACACTGCATATCGCCCTCCCACCATCCCCAAACGAACACCCCCTCTATAAATGCACATTGTTTTAGTAAACTGCTGTTAAAACTGTCTTTGAGGTTTGAGGGAGAATAATTTCTTTTAAAACTCTTCAGCTGAGCCGCTTAGTTTGATTTCTTTTTTTAAAGGAAGAAAAAAAAAAAAACAGAAAAACATCAGCAATGTGTTGTTGTTAGCTAAAACTCATTAGCTTAGGCTAGCTAAAGCCTTGTACAGGAGCTAGATAATCAACTGGATAGCAGCAGAGTTTCACATTCTGATCCTAAAAGGCCTTCATCCAGTAAAGATTTCCATAAAGGGGATGAGCTCACTTTGGCCACCGTTTGGAGGGCAACCTGAAGGCGACTTCGGCTTTCCAGGATCAGCAGTGAGACACTGATGGAGGCCCATGAGGTAGCATTCCGCCTTAAAAACAGCCGATCCATAATCAGATTGATCCTCAACTTGTCTCTTGGCAAAAAAAAAAAAAAAAGAGGGTTTTAGAGCTTTCACGGATCTGATTATGGATCAGCGTACGGAGGCGATGTGCACCTCTGACCCGTTGCGAGGTTTGCGACTGGGCTTCAGAGACAGACCATAATAAGTGCATGATGCAAGGGCAACAATGCCGAGGTAACCTGGTCTGTAAGCGCCAGACACAAAAGTGTAGTGCAAAAGAAAGCAAATCAAATGAAAAGATAAAAGGTAGAGGAAAAGAAGTCGATTATAGAAGTCAGTAGTGTCCACGAAACTCACAAACATGCATCCCTGAATGACTTGTGTGTCTTTTTCTCATTCAAAAAGGACGGGTTAATGTTGCCTTCGTCCGCACAGAGATTAACAGAAGTTCTGAAGGAGGAAAGAAAGGTTTGCAGTTAAAGCGTCATGGCTACCTGGCAATAAGAGAATGGGTTTTGATTCAGAACCCTGGTGAGGAATACCAATGGTGTGATTAAACCTTACAGTTGGCTTCAAATGTAATAGACAGTTCACTTACCAATTTACAGCTAGTACTCTGTGAGAGAGGGGAGCAGTAAAGGGACTAATTTGTTTTTTAAGGAGTTAATTTTCAATCTTCCCCTCATTTTGTTCCCCCAAATTGGAATGGTCCAAAGCCCAAACTGCATTTATAAGCAGCAATGGTTCAGCGTATCAAGTTCAGAAAAGAGGGTGATTGGGTTTTGGGGCTGGGGATTATCAGCATGCTTATGGAAATTTCATTAATTGTCATTTAACGAATGTCTTTAGCTGCATTTGTTGAGCCCCTGCATATAAAAGCTAAACAAACGCTCAAACAGCATCGCTTGTTAAAAACCATCCGTTTAGTTGTTTATCTCCAGTTTGTTTTAAGAATCCTCCTCATATTATCCCTGCGTTTGTGCTCACCCAGATACTGCAAAGTAAATTGGCACAAATAAAGCCCCATCCGTTTTCAAATTACTTAAGTCATTTGACTGAGGTTTACATGTGTAAGTCGTTTAGTTGATTGGTTTGAAATTGTCATCAATCTCTTCTTTTACATTGTCCTTGAGCTCAGCAGCTGCCAGTGGCGGGCCGTCGTCTCGTGGGGTTGTGGTGGGCGTGTTCTCTGACTCCGCAAGAGGAAAATCCTGACCTCCTGCCTCCGTCTTCATCATCAGCTTGAGCTTCTTCTTTGGGGGGTTCTTCAGGGTTCCCAGGCGCTCCTTGACCTTGTACTCCAGGGTGCTGTGCGGGATCCCGTACATGTTCTGAGCCTTGGACACACTCATCTTCCCGCTCATCACCACCGTTATGGCCTCCTCCAGGATCTCGGTGTTGTACTGGCGATAGCGGCCCCTCTTCTTCCTCGGCTGCTTGGAGTTTGGGTCCCCTTCCGCGTCGGAGGTGGAGTACGCTGGACCGGAGTTTGGGTGGTCCAAGTCAGAGCTCCAGTAGTCGGCTGCCCCATCCAGCAGGCTTCCAAGGCTTCCTCCCCGGCGGTTCTGCTTGGGCAGGATGGCTCTCAGCTTCCGGCTAAGGATGTTCTCCCCATGACCACCACCCCCGACCCCCATGGCGCCATAGCCGTACAGCTCGGAAGCATGGGAGTCCCAGGAGAGATCCATACCCCGAACTTGGGGGATCTTTAGGTCGACAGGAGGTGAGTGACCCTGGTCCCTCTTGCCCTCATTGTGGTGGTGTTGGGCCTTGGAGACCTGATTGTGGTGGTGATGGTGGAGAGAACTTTTGAAGGAGAAGGCTCCGTGGTGGTTGTGGTGATTCTCCAGGAATGTAGGCAGGTCTTTGAGGTCACTGAGGGCCCCGCTCAGAGCTCCGCTGGCCTGCTTTAGCTTCATCAGGCTTTCAAGGTGGGCCTTGCTTCCCCAGAAAGAGGAAGAGCCCTTCTGGCCAAGCAAGGCGTAGGACTGCACATGATTGAGCAAGCTGGCTGACTCTAGATTAGCCAATGAAAGAGCAGCAGGCTGGCTCAGGAGGCGATGCTTCTGGCTGAGGAGCTCTTCCTTGATACGCAGCGAGCGGGCCAATGGCGGCTTGAAGTTGTTGGAGTTGACGTAGTTCTCCCTCAGTCCGTCCTGCAAGCTTCTCTGCAGCAGGCCATCTTCGTCCACCTCTGGCAGGGAATGTTCCTCTTTGATCGAATGTCTGAATGGGGGGAAAAAAAAGAGGAGAATTTAGGAACAGCGTCTCGTTATAAGATAAAACCGATTGTTGAGGCCGGAGTTTGATGCATATTGCAGTTTGTAATTTAAGATGATAATCTTTAATGTGTAGCTCTGATTAATTTATTCATGGTTTGACTTTTCACCACCTAAATCAGTTCACTCAAATCACCCTAAACACTAATGAATCACATTTGAGGAACTCAACAGCAGTGTCCTTTTGCCAGAAACAACGTTTTGAGATAAATCACAGAGCTCACTGTCAACAGCCTTTATTAACTACTTATGACAATTTTTTGTTCCTCTAAAAAAATATATATTTGAAAGTGACGTCAGGAGATTGTCCAGAGAAACTGCTGAACTGTTTCTGGAAAGTAAAGTATTTTGTGACTTGACTTCTTTTCTTTTACCATCCAGTAAATACATAAAGCTGTAAGTAGACCTGCTTGGTAAAACCTAACAAATCTAAGACACGTCTTGCACATCATTCTTTCTCTTTATGCATGCAGAATAAAACCTCGGCAAACAAGTTGTTTCTCTCAGTCCGTCATTATTAAACATCAATCACGCTCACATGCATTTAGTGTCATTGCATTCAAAGTGAGGTAGCACGAGAAGTCATTGTGTTTTCATCTTTGATCTCATAATTAAATCCCAACAAATACTGTTAATGCAACTTAAACGCAATAAACACACACACACATGCACAATTCAAATGGCATAGAAAAGCATCAAATACAGATATTAGCGTAACTACTATTTGAAAAATCTGTATTTGCAATCTTTTTGCTCTGCTTGATACTTCAATTTACAATCATACTCGTTTTTTTTTGGTTTTTTTAGTAGCACGTGACAAGTGTGTCAGAAGAGCATTGTGACGATTCAATGAAAGTAAGCAGACGGATATAAAGTAAAGACATTTATGATATTTAAGAGCGGTGTCTGCTAAGCTACGTAGAAAGTTGAGGGGAGAGGCTTGAAAGCAACGAGAGACGATCATCATGGTTTTATCCCACTGCTAGCTTCTAGCTGAGCCAAGACCAGACAAGGGAAAGTTCTCTAAACAATGTACTTAAATTCTTCCAAACAAGTATGACCTTTTTTTTTTTTTTTTAAATACCTCATCATTGATCGACAAAATAATTTTTATTTTTACACTAGGCAATAGTAATGTGTGGCGTTTGACTGCTGAGCTCTACTTGAAGTTTTTACCTTAAGCACATAACATTTTTTTAATTAAGTTAAAAAGAAAACAAGTTAAAAAAAAAAATTCTAAACCAAGCTGTTAATCTGTGAAGGAATAGGATGAAAAAAAAAATAATTCCTACAAAAATTATACTTATTTTTCTGACTAATCTTTATTGTCAAATGCTGGATAATTTTCCCCTTTCGGACCCTTTTAGATTTAACAAACCAAAAAGACGACGTCACTTCTGGATTCAACTGTTCGCATATGAACACAAAAACCCCTTTTAAGAGCCAAAAGATCCAACATCTGTGTCCTAACTTGAGTATTTACATTTTAAATAAAGCTTCTTGAATTGCCCCAAGTTGGATGTCCACCAGCATCTCACATTTCAAGGTTTAAAAAACGAAACTTCCTCTCCGCTGTTGAAACATACGCTTACATGCAAAGTGCCTCCAATTGAACGGCTGCAGCCAATTTCCCTACTGCTAAGTAACTATAGCAACAGAGCAAAGGCTCTTTAAAGAAAATGCTCCCTTAGGTTCATAATGCCGGGAAACCGCTCGGCAAGTCGGCGGACGGCGCTGGGGAGGAGGAACTTGAGGCAAAACAGTGAGTCTCTCCGTTGGAGACGCCGTCTGCTGAGCTACAGCGCGACTGGCTGTGCGGCGTGGGGAGTCCTCAGCAGGAGCTTTAAGACCGATTACCACAGTGGGCGGTCTCCGGCTCGTTGAAGACAATACGGGGTTAACGAGAGGCTTCGGCGTCTACACTCCTGGTAGAGCGCTCTGTTACAGTAAGCACACAGTCATCGGGGAGGCCGCGCCGCGCCGCGAGCTAATGGTGGATCTGAGGAGCCAATGGGAGAGTAGAAGTCGAAGAAATAAAAGCAAGCAAAGAATACGCACGAACAGAAGGCGGGTGAAAGATTGTTTCAGAACCTGGATGTTTAAACTGGGCATCCAAAACAACAGTATCAAAGGTTTTAGTTTTTTTTTTTTTTTAAAGGAAGGTTGTTTTTATCCTGCAGCCAAAATGTTATCTTGTTAGGTTTTTATACTTTAAATCGTTTCACTTTTGAAGCCACCAGTGGATTTACTGAATAACGGTGTTAAAATGATCTGAAACAGCACATAGACCATCATGGACATCTTCAACAAAAACTGTTGCTTTTTGGGTTTGTAGCTCCCAAGTATCTCTTGACCAACCTATTTAATTACAGAAAAAATAAACTAAATTACAGTAATTTTTTAAAGAAAAAAAAGAAAAATATCAAAATGATAAAATAATGTACAAACATAAATTTCTTTGGTTTTCACACAACCGTGGTGATAAAATAATTTAACCTGTAATACACTCACTAACCCGGTGTGTGCTTGTCTGACTATCAAAGATGAACTGATGTTAGCGGGACGACAGGCTCCACCTCCTCCTGTAGTTAATATTACATGAGCTGATCATTAGAGAGTCCCGGTGAGGCCTTCGGGCCTTCGGGCCCTCAGGCAGGAGGCAGAGCCCCGTCCTGGGGGGCTTCATTTTTTGCTTTTAGTCCGACTGTGGAAAATACATCAGACGGTTTATCTGCTGGGCCCTTTTTCCGTGCCGCGTCAGCAATCAAATTATGTGTTCATAATAATCAATTAAAATGCTTTTTTACATTTCGGAGTCTGAGAAATCGGTCTTTTTAATGTCTGGGGACATCGAATAACTGATGGTGGCATCACCCTGCTTGACTTGGTGATGCCAACCAGGAAAATATAGACATTTTTCCAAATCAAATCAAAATTGACCACATATGTTATAATAATAATGTAATAATCCCTCATTGGACAGGAAAGTTGTTACTACCCCAAATACAGCAGGTCAAAGTTGATCTGTGAGGAGCTACACGAGTGTAATAGACCTGAACAATCCCTTTAAAGCCCTGAGTAAAAGCCAGGTCCATAATTCTAAATCTCTCTTCTGGTCTGAATCCAGACGTAAACACTTTGTTTGTTTGGAAGCTGAGCGTCTCTCCTTCTCAGGGAGAACCTCTCGCGTGGTCGCGTCTAACCGTTCTGTCAATGCAACGCGTCTCCAGTCTCAGTTCGGAGAGCAATCGGAGGCCTCCACCTCCGCGTGGCGGGCGCAGGTCTTCCGTGCCCGCCACCTTCGCCACGATGCTCTGTGTGTATCGAACCCCCCGCTAATCCATCTTTGACCTACGGATCAAAAGCATTCCTGGATATGGCGGCCCGCGATTAGCGCGTTTATTCCCTCGTGATGCAAGAAGCGAGTGCGATGGCCGCCGATTGAAACATGACTTCGGGGCACAGTACACACTCATCAATAAATGATCGCGCTGCAGCGCTGAGGGTTGTCGATAAATTCGCTGACACGGAGACGAAGAGTGAAAAAAAAAAAAAAAAACGGAGCAATCAAAGCCTCCGCAATGTGTTTGACACACATTGCGATTGAATTCTCACTTCAGGTCCGGAGGGGTGGACGAGGGAGGGGGGGGCGAGGGGTCTGAACTCTGAGTAGTTGTGGGGAAGTAGGGGGCGGCCTCGGCACGGGATTGGCGGCAGCCGAGGTATCGATCAGCCGAGCGAACACCGGTACGCGGGAGATGGAAGGATACGCCCCCAAAACGTAGCGGCATCAACGAGGGCAGGGCCCTTTAAGACCTGCAGAGCCCACACCAACATGTGGTTCTTGTTAGCCTCTCTGCGACCTCTGAATCTTTATCTATGTAAACATATCACTAGAGGACACCGTTAGAGAAATACATGAGCAGAACTCTTACATAAGTAGTACTCTGTCCCTCTGCTGGAGGTTTGATTTGAGCCCCGTGCTGCTTCATGCATCATCCTTATAAAGACATTTACTTTCTCCCGTTTACATTTTACAACCTTTCTATTTTCTTTCTTGCAGATTACTTAATTTATCCCAATTATATATATATATATATATATATATATATATATGTATATAGAAAAGCTTTATTGTGAGGCTATAATTGGGTATATTGTTGCTTTTTAAATGGCATTTTTTAAATGGCAATTGTTTATTGGTAAATGCAAAACACAGAAGGGCAATAATGCACTTCGGTTGCATCTGGTTGCTATGATACAGAATATTCGCAGAGGATCGGCAGTAGGTCAGGTCAGTCCGTGGGGAACCGGAGGGTCGCCGGTTCAAGTCCCCGCACGGACAAAGTGCAGAGCGTGGACTGGGAGCTGGAGCGCTGCCTGTGGGGCTCAGCGAGGCACTGGACCCCTAAGTGCTCCCCGGTGACCTTTATAGTAGCCGACCACTGCTCCCAATACTTGGACGGGTTAAATGCAGACGCAGGAGATCTGCACATTCATCTGTAAACTTGATCAAATCTGCCAGTGACGGTTGTCACCGCCTTGTGAAATCAATCTCTCTCAGCTTGCCTGCGGTCTGGCGTCTGGATACCGATCCGAATCCGAATCGGAGTGTAACATCGACCCCTCGGGCCGAATCTCCACACAGCATTCAGTGTTGAGACAGACGGCCTCTCCGCTGCTGTTTGCTTAGGCCCACGCGACTAACAGAGGCCAGTTTGAGTAATTCTGTAGTCTTACCCTTTGACCCCGGGCTCGGGGGAGAAGCCGGGGAAGGCTTTGAGGTTGCCTGTGCTGTGGTTCTTCTTGGTGGAGAGGTCCAGGACGCCGTCTGAGGACAAACACACGCAGGAAGAGAGATTTAACGCGAGGGAGCTCAAATCCAACTCTAAACATCAGTGCTTTGAAAAGCCGAAGAACAAACAAACAGCAAAATCACAAACGTTAAAACGTCTGATTATGAATTTGAGTTGCAGACTGGAGGTTTGCATGCGTGCCAATCAGTACGTAGTCCGCTGCATTTCAGAGGACGGCACTTGAGGATCATTTGTCTCATTCGGTGATTTGGCATCAAAGCAGAGACCAAAACTAAATCAAATCTATTTCTGTCAAACTTAAAAAGGTGATTATTGAGTTTATTAAGAGTCTCTATGAGTTACCCAACTTTCAACAACTATTCCTGCTGCTGTTCAGTGAAAAACAACCCAAAGAGGACACTTGTAAAAACACTTGACCGTAAAACCAAGTTACAGCTTCTTTCTGTTCAATTTTCATATAAAAATCTGACACGGTGCAACGGGGGAAAGGCAGAACGATGGCGGATGGAAACACGCATTTATTTCCGGTGTCTTTTGACGATTTTGGGGAAATTCTGCTTAAATTTGCGATGGAAACTTGACTGTATGTTAAAGGAGCCGTGTGTAGTGTTGTGTGGAAGCTCCCCCCGTACGCAGGTATGAAGGGCTCATTCTTAGCTCACGATAAATGCAACGATTCTTAGTTTGAGGTGATTATATACGAATGAAGACATAGTTCTGAAGATTTTATTCCATTTCTGCTCATACATCCCCCCCGTCCCTTAAATGATCGAGAAGCTAAGGTCACATCAATATAAAATTGATCGCATTAATTAACTTCCCAGAGAAACACTATTCTTTCTTTCTATATTTCTTCTAGAAAGTATCGGAAATGTATTCCCTATATACAAGACTTTATGAAGGAGCTTTATATCCATCCTTTGATCAGTCATAAGGTAGAGTTGAGTTAAAGAGTACAGATCTATAACATCTTTAGAGAATAACTTATGTTCATTTTCAGCTTGAGGACCCTTGAATGTCAAAGACTTATTTTTTGGGGGGTTTCCGCTGATGAACAGTATCAAAACGTCAGAACTTCATACCAATAGTTTATCATGTCTAATATTTCGTGAGCACGTTCCTGATTATATTTTCACAATTTTTGCAAGATCCGTTTCCTTTTTTTAGCATCGAACAACATTTTTATCCTCCGACTCCCAACAGACTGGTTTCATGCCTTCTCATACAACAACAACGACAACGACAACGACAACGACAACGACGAGGACAATAATTATTTGGAGTTGATTAACCTGAGAAGTTCACTATATTGGCAATTATTCCATATGTTAATTTTGTGTATTACTTAATTAGCCAAGGGAGGTAAGGTAGCTGTTTTTATTTATTTTTATTTACCTTTCGATAGATCCTTCTAATTAGTGAAGAGGAGGACCGAACCAGAGGAGAAGGGAAACGAGGTGCATATTTCTGATAATCATGTGTGTTTATGTGAGTTATATATGAGGCAGAATGCTGTTGATCTGATTGTACTGTTTATTCATGAAATCCATCCGCATCTAACGTTAACAGCTTCTGCAACTGATGATTTATGTGAAAACGACAGAATTCATGAATTAATTTAGGGTTTTTTTTCTTATTATTTCTGTGCTTGGATTACCAAAGAAAATAAAAACTAAGATATAATGTTGTGTATATTCTGTGTGCTTCAGAACAGGTGGACTTTCTGTGACACTTTCAGCAATGCAGTCTGGGAAATATGGCGACATGCTGCGTGTGAAATCTCAGTTTATTTGTGAATATGTTTGTCGGGGGAATCGGGTCACCACACATCCAAAAGACACGTCGTCATTTTCCTTCAATACTAGAGAGCCGCTTCAAATCGCTCCAGGTTTTTTTTTGGGAGTGCAGTCACCCTGTAAAATGGTATTTGGATAAAACATTGATACACATTGATACACTGATAGTTTTTGCCAAAAAAATTAAATCTCAAAATGATTGCTTGCCTGATATCAAAAAAACAATACAGCTTACACAGATAAATGCAAACGTGTACCGATAAACTCATTTTAGTAATCAATCTGCGTTTTGCTGGTGTACTAACTAAAGTGCAGCTGACCTTCTGACCCCTTTAACCCACACTGTATATATATATATAGATATATATATATATCTATATATATATATATGTATACATATATATATATATAGATATATACATATATATATGTGTATATATATATACATACACTATATATATATATATATATACACATACACACATATATATATATATATATATATATATATACACATATACACACATATGTATGTATATATATATATATATATAAATATATCTCAATCATCGGACAGAATAGAAAACATGAGGAGATATTGAAATGGAAAAACACTGTGAAGCCCAGAGGGGACAAATAAATAGATCAATCTGGTCCGGTTAATGGTGGCATGTATGTGCATCGATAACACGCATGAAACATTTAGAACTAGGAACCAAACAACCTTGCGTGTGTTCACAACTATTTCTTGCTCTAAAATTCCCACAAGGTCGCAGCGTGTCGAGGGTAACGCCCACGGTGAGCGGCACTAATGAGGTCTTTATTGGAGCTAATGAACATGCAAATTGGCATCTCCATCTACGTTAGCATGCTAACGTAAGTGATATGAACTCTACGTCTCTATTAAAGTGTTATGGGACATAACCGTCTGCTCATCAACGTGCAGATTCATGCAGCCAGGTTTCCTCCGACCGTATCCGATGTGTTTGAAATAAATGTGCACATATTTAAAGCACTTTATGAACTGTCAACACAAAGATCTGTCTCCATTTTCAGTCGTTATTTTATTTCCTGTTGAGGGTTGACGGGAGTCACACAGTAAAACGTGCCTTTACACGAAAAAACAAGAGCTTAAAGAAGCTAAAATTGTCAAATGTTAATGTGAAGTTTAATGCAATTGAAAGTGCGTGCATGTTTGCGTGATCCAGTTTTGATCATAATCAAATCAGAATTCGTCTAAAAGTTGTGTGTGTGTGTGTGTGAGAGAGAGAGAGCGATAATGTGCGCAGACATGAGGTGGATGTACGTGCCTAAAAATGAAGGAGGCTTACAGTAAGCAGATTCCAAAAAGCCGGTATTAAACGAGGGTGAGCGGTGACCCCGCGGCCCGCTCAGCGGACGGAGAACAGTCGGACCCCCCGCTGGTTTGGTTTGATTAAACGTGGATCGAGACCAGAGCTGCATTTCAGAGCTCAGCGCTGCAAAGGCTCGCCCCAGAGAAGACGACGGCTTTCCCAACAAGTGGTCTGTTCGTGAGCCGAACGAGAGCCCGTCGTGAGGGCAGGTGTGAGAAGGCCCGCGTGGCCTCGGCAAAGATTACAAACGCTCGGGAGGAAAAAGAAACGAGGACTCAAAAATGCAGGATATTCAGAGACCGTGTACATTCGCTCGAAAGCAAGTAAAACAAAATACCGGAGAATACCTTTATGCAGGTTCAATACCGTGAGAAAATCTGAGGAAAAAAACACGAAGGGAAAATCTTTAACGCTGAATTTTACAAATGTGACCGTTTTAAAAAGAAAAAGAAAAAACGTGAAATTATTATTCAGCAAAACGCATTGAAACTCTAATTACGACGAATAAAATGCTCCCGCGTGGTCCTGACTAATGTGTGTGTGTGTGTGTGTGTGTGTGTGTGTGTGTGTGTGTGTGTGTGTGTGTGTGGTGTGTGATTGTGTGTGTGTCTGTGTGTGTGTGTGTGTGTGTGTGTGTGGTGTGTGGTGTGTGATTGTGTGTGTGTCTGTGTGTGGTGTGTGATTGTGTGTGTGTGTGTGTGTGTGTGTGTGTCTGTGTGTGGTGTGTGATTGTGTGTGTGTCTGTGTGTGTGTGTGTGTGTGTGTGGTGTGTGGTGTGTGATTGTGTGTGTGTCTGTGTGTGTGTGTGGTGTGTGTTGTGTGTGTGTGTGTGTGTGTGTGTGTGTGTGTGTGGTGTGTGGTGTGTGTGTGTGTGTGTGTGTGTGTGTGTGTGTGTGTGTGTGTGTGTGTGTGTGTGTGTGTTGTGTGTGTGTGTGTGTGTGTGTGTGTTGTGTGTGTGTGTGTGTGTGTGTGTGTGTGTGTGTGAGTGTGTGTGTGTGTGTGTGTGTGTTGTGTGTGTGTGTGTGTGTGTGTGTGTGAGTGTGTGAGTGAGTGTGTGTGTGTGTGTGTGTGTGTGTGTGTGTGTGTGTGAGTGTGTGTGTGTGTGTGTGTGTGTGTGTGTGTGTGTGTGTGTGTGTGTGTGTGTGTGTCTGTGTGTGTGTGTGTGTGTGTGTGTGTGTGTGTGTGGTGGCTCTCACCCTGCTGGCTGGGGTCCGGGTCGGCCTCGCCCTTCTTGACGGAGAGGTCCAGCGGGCCGTCCTGGTCGGCCATGAGCAGCTTGCTGAGGACGGGGTTCTGTGCGGAGGCGGCGGCCATTCCTCCGCCTCCTCCGTTGCTGGCTCCCACGCCGTTGCTGCTCTGGTTGCAGGCGGGTGCTGAGCCGGCGGCGGCGGAGGCGGGGCTGAGGCCGGGCCCTGGGGTCGGGGGCGGGGAGGAGGAGGAGGAGGCAGACGATTGAGGGGAGCTGGGTGCGGGCAGGGGCCCGGCCGGGGAGCAGGGGGCCCCTGCCTGAGACCCGGCTCTCGGCAGGCTTTGGTCCTTCATGGTGCCGTTGGGCGGGGGCGAGTCGTCCTGAGTAGTTTTTGAGGTATATTCGGCAGCGAACTGGCGGATCATTCGCTGCATGATCTCACGAGCCACTAGAGGAATGTGAGGTTCTGAGAAACTCGGGAGGTCTGGAGGGAAAAAAGAAAAGAGGAACAAACATGTCAGCGGTCCCGTCCTCCAGGAATCTCCTCGGTCGCCGTGTTCACTTTATTTCATCCTGAAAATGTAATCCTGCTCAAATAATCCTAAAATCACCCCGAAGCAGCACTTAATCCTGCCTATTGGCCGCCGTGCCAGAGCCATGATATCCGCGTGCACAGCAGATTATCACCTGCCAGCCCTCCGCCGGAGCCTTCACACCTTCTCCCTAAAAATGTCCCGAGGATTGTCCTCCGGTTCCAGTCTGACTTTGAGCTCTTTGTAACGACTCAAAATCGTCTGTCGGATCGATTTGAACCGCGGTGTTCACTGGAACATACAAACATCGGAGTTTTCATACCAACCAGGGTACCACAGAGCTGAAAACACACGCGACCCATTGACGAAGCCAACCATTTTCATAAATGGGTAATTATTGATCAGACGCCAAATACCTTTGTGTTTCTACCGCCTCACATTTTAGTCTCGGCTTCCTCTCTCTCTTTTAAATCGCCGTAAAGTCGAGTCTCTTTGTGTTTTGGACCGTCGTGCACGAAATGAGTAATTTGAAGACATTGCCTCGGGCTTCTGGGAAATTGGAATGGGCATCTTAACAATTACCTGACATTTTTAAAGATTGAAGTTATAATTGAAAGATTAATAGCTAATGAATGTAATTGTAAGCTCACCTAGAAGGCTCTCGTATTTCGGAGCAGTCTTTTATTCTGTACATTCCACACCAGCTGGTTAAGAGAAGATGTTTGATGATTATTAGACTGAACCCGAGCTGTGAAGATCTTTTGCTGCTGTATCAGATATTGTATCATATCATGCCGTACTGTAGAGCACTGATGGACGGGAATTGAGAATCCACTGGTGCTTACTTGTCCAATTGCTTAGGAATTTCAGATTTTTATCATTTATCAGAGCATTCTGTCTGATCCTTATGTAAAATTCCAAGTAGCCATCACAGTGAAATATGAATAAAACAACCATTTCAAAGTCCAACAAGTACCAGAAGACGACTGAGAGTAAATACAGACGTCAAAATCAAACTTCCAATCGTCCCCCGCTGCGACAAAACAACCCGGCATCAAACACTCTCCATTAATATACGTTGAGAAAAACAGCGGCGATGACGGCTCTCATTTTGTTATTAATACATTAATCTGGCATTGTCCCAGATAACTCATCTGCACTTATCTCTTGATAACCAGCAGCTATATTATTTGGATACGTTGATGCGTTCCAATGAGTCGAACCCTAAATCCTCCAAACAATACATTAGCCCCAAAAATCTAATCCTGAAAGCTGTGCTGAAATAATCCCAAAAACATCACATATATTCTGCAGTGCACGTAGCGTACGTACAGCTCTTAATCCTCCCTATTGAACAGGGTCAAGGCATCATAATATCCGTGGACAGCAGGTACATGCTGTACATTTTCAGCCATGCCTCACACATCTGCTTTCCCAGCATGCTTCCTGTTTTTAACTCCGCACCGTGTCTCGAGTTATTTGAACTTATCGCCCAGTTTTGTAACAGTTCTGGGGATTTTCATACTCGCAGCGCGTTGTGCTCAGCAGCGATGAAATACACGTGTAAAAGAAATACTGAGCCCGAGGCTCGGTGAAGTGTAGCCGAAGACTAAAGGTGACTTCTTAATGAAGAGCTGCGGCTGGCCGAGTCCGCTTCAACTCTTTTTTAATTTGGTACTTATGATCCTCGTTGGCTTGTCTCCCGTTTGATCCTCTAGTTTTTCCCCCGTGTTAAACATGCAACTCTGTTTTGAAAAGTGATAACACCAAAATAATATATAATTGAGGCAAACTTTAAAACATCGTTATAATACCAGTATGTGTTTGCTTCAATTTTGCATTCCTGGATAGATAGATAGTTACTTTGTTAATCAAGGGAAGCAATTTATTTTGCTGCAGTAGTATTTGTAGATACGGGTAAAGCAATATTAAATCTATACAATGAAAACAAATTGCACAATATATTTAAAAAAGTGGAATAATTAATAATAATAATATAATTAACTAACAAAAAAATAGTGCAAAGAGCATTCCTGAACATTATATTAAGCACGGTAAAAAACAACAACAATGTATTCATATCAATATGATAGTGGATTAAAACCGACAATGAACACCGAGAAATGAAGAATATGTTTTTCAGTATTCAGGCACATTTCTACTGAGTAACAATCTATTGCGCAATAACACTGTACAAAACAATAAATCACCTCTGACCAAATAAAACACCCACTAAAGCACCTTTGATCGTTGTTGGCTACATGTTGCACTACTGTTTCGTTTGTTAGTTAATTTAATTTAATATTACTACTAATTTAATATCATTACTATTCTATTCTATTTGTTGTATATATTGTGCATTTTTCTTATTTTGTTCTTATTTTTCTTATTCTTCTATTCTATTTTTGTATATATTGTTCTTTTGTTATGTAAAAATGCTGCTGTACCAAAACAAAATTTCCCTTGCGAGATTAATAAAGTATTTATCTATCTATCTATCTTCTTCAGAGGATGAAACCAGCTTTATGTCGAACTCGCCGCGCAGTCGGCTGCAGTGGCGCCGGCGAACCGGAGCTCCGGCGTGCGGCGCTCACGAGCCGTTTTATCTCAGCTGCGTTTGAGGGAGCGGGGGCCGCTGTCGCCATTTGTTGTTTGCGATGGATTGTTTAATCCCTTGTTCGTGTTGTTTGACTTCTGTGCTCCACCTGAACGTCGCGCTGTGTAATCCCTGCCACTGAAATGATCTCCTTGACAAGGCAATGAAAGAGCTTAAACTGTTGACACGGCAAATAAAAAGAGCTTAACCTGCGTACTGACATTCTGTTGTGTTCTGTCGGAGGCCCGATAAGTTCAAGCAATTAATCACAGACGCCGCGTGGCCTTTCTGCCCAATCCGACAGGCCTTAAATGCTAAGAAAACCCCAGGAAGAGGGTTAGTTTGCCCCAATTATACAGCTCCATTTCGACAGGTGTAGGATTCATGCTGCCAGCTTGGGAACTCTCCCTGGGAAACCCCCAGCATGCAGTGAACGTGTGTGTGTGTGTGTGTGTGTGTGTGTGCGTGTGCGTGTGTGTGTTTGCTAGGAAATGGCCGTTGTGTAACACTCCAGCTTTGTGCAATAGGTACACAAGAGGTCTCGCCTCGCTACAACAAAGGGTTAGGCTTCGGGATTCTATGGGATTTGGCAGCTGAATGATCTTATTTCCTCGAGCGGTTCAGGAACTGAGGCGTCCGCCCGAGAGACGACGCCTCCTCAGAGCGCTGGTTGGGTTCGCCCCACAGAAACACACGAGCGGCGGACCCGACGTTGAGCCGCTTGACTTTGTACAAAAGAAAGTCAGCCCTGAAACTGCCTGGTGAATTACGTTTTGAGGGAAACATATTTTGTTGTGGATTATGCTCGAACTTTTTGTTTCGCTCCATAAATCAGAAAATACTGTCAGCAGCCATAAAGAAAACACTTTTTGCCATGACTTTAGTTATATAATGTTGTATAAATGAGGCTCTGAATGACGTGTGAACAAACCCCTCTGTAGAAAGCTTCATAATATCTGTAGGAAGTAAAGAGTAAAGTTTGGTGATGTAAGAGCTACTGAAGTGGAGATTTCTGGATCAGAGTCTGAGAACAAACTCATTTAGAGAAAACGGCCTTTAAAGAGATGTTTTGTAAAACAAAAAATACCAACAAAAAAATAACTAATAAATATCACCAATAAAGATTTTAGGTTTAAATATGCAATTGAGGCCTTAACTAATTGTGACTTTTCGTGAATTTAGGAGAAATCTACAAATCAAATAAGACAAAGTAATTAATTAAACACCTAAATGTGCTTTTTTAGCTGTTTTCTTTCCACCGGTTTGAAAGAAGACTTTGTTACGGAGGCAAAATAAAGCACAAAATAATGCATGAGAAACATTTCATTTGTCTCGGGTGTCTCCCCGTCAGAATTAAAACGACAGCAGACGAGTGACCGAGCTGTATTTGTTGATGAATGTGCATTTGTTTTGTTGTGTTCGTGTTCGTGTGCCTGGCAGGTCTGCTGCTGTAATAATGGCTGTGTGTGTGTGTGTGTGTGTGTGTGTGTGTGTGTGTGTGTGTGTGCGTGTGTGTGTGTGTGTGTGTGTGTGTGTGTGTGTGTGTGTGTGTGTTTTTTGTGTCCTGTCATGCAAGGCCTGTATGACCGTTTATCGGTCTATATATATATATATATATATATATATATATATATATATATATATATATATATATATGGCAGCTCCACAGGCAGCTTTGCCTGCGTGAGTGAAGCCAGATTGATTAGGGGGGCCGAGCATTGATTGGACAGACATCTGCTTCCTCCCTCCCGGAAAAAACACAACACGAGCTTCCGTCTAGCTCCGCGGCGCTCTGTCACAGAGAAGCCGTCTGCCTCGGGACAGAACATGATACACTCCCAGTCCGGAGGGGGGGAGGAGGGGGGGGGGGATTATGGCAACGCTGCAAATATTCTGACCGTGAATGGGTGATGATTTGAGACCTGCACCGAAGCTGACGGCGCATGTTAATACAAGCAGCAGATTAAAAAAAAAAAAAAAAAGTTAAAGCGCTTCATCATCACTTTTGAATGTGAAACCAGGGCTCTCATTAATTTGAGGTAATTGGGAGTTTGGTCAACCAAGAAAAATCTAGTCAATTATGGGTAATGAACTACTTACTTGTTAATTTTCCCATCTATTACGTCACATCAATAAATAATTATAATAAACGCAAGAAACTTCTCTCTGTATAATGCAATGTAGCTCCATAGCACCACAAACTACTTCAGCATTATCATGCAGTTTAATCAACTCCTCTGAAACGTCCGTAAATTAAAATGTTTATGGAAATGTCTCCTGAATGGCCCGGAGGGTTCTAGGTTGTTGTAAGTTTGCATCAACCATCAACCAAGATGCAGTTTTATATTTGGCCCTCGACATTAAGTCCGCAATCCTTATTTATAGAGAGTCCTCCAGTTCAGTTCATTGTTTTCACTGACTGACTCAAAGTCCGTTAGAAAAGCTTACAACACAAACTACAATACATACATTCAAATAGGAATATTGCCACAATTGATAAGAGATTGTTAAACCAATGTTTCCAAAACAAGCATTAAAATGTCGTTCTGAGAACCATTCAGCCAGCAAATGAATTTATAAGTGTTGACGAAACAACCAGCTTGGTTTTAAGTAATACCACGGTGGTGGTGTCGCCCCCCAGGTATTTTTGTTTTATTGCAGGCACATAGCACATAAAACTTCCACCCTCCCAAATTCAGCACTAGTTTCTCGTGAATCGTCTCTCTACGATGTGAAATAACCTTCCACAGAGTTTCCCTCGTTGTAATGGTGGCACTGCTAGTACAGGTCGAAAAAGTGGGTCGGCCTCTTTGGCCCAGATCTTCCCTGATTTAGGGTCTACCTGGAGGGCAGACATGTCTTTGTTCCAATTGTAAAACTTGTAAAACGTTACATCTGGTGTCCCTCAGGAATCGATCCCTGGTCCCCTTTCTATCCAAACTGCACAAATTGTCACACTTATGCAGATGACACACAACTTTACACATCGGACTGGTGTCCTTCCTGGTTTAAGTACTGAAGTCCTCAACTTGTGCACGATGCGTGGTGTCGTTGAAGACATTGTGAATCAGAAGGAGAAGAAGAGTTTACTCTCTGCACTCTCACCACTTTGATTTTACAAAACAAAAGGACGAGAAGAGCATTTGACACCAATAGCGATTGGTTTTACTGAACATGGATAGGAGACTAAACTTTTTTTTTTTTTAATCTTTGGCATCATTGGCCAATGTATCGCAGCAAAAAGCAAGATTACCGCTGCGGTCAGTTCCATAATTCCATAATTTTTCCATTATTTTCCATCTCAGGGGCTAAAAATTGTTCTTAAAAAAACAAACATCTGTAAATGGTCTGGTTTCAACTCCAAATGGGATCGAAAATAATTAAACGCAATGAATGTCTTTAAATATATAATACACCCTGGTATTATATCCCCTGTTCGGGAATCTCAGATTTTTGTGACATTCCCTGATATTGACTGATTTCCCCTGAGTTTCAACCAAATTGCCTGACTTGACTTGTATCAAACACACCTCTGGAAATTCTAAAATGTTCCAGATATTAATGACTGGAGGGAAGTGAAAATGGGTAATGAAATGACTGATGAGGTGTGTGTGTGTGTGTGTGTGTGTGTGTGTGTGTGTGTGCGTGTGCGTGCGTGTGTGTGCGTTACCTTTTCTGTGGAACACAGCATTGAGGAAGTCTTGGGCCTGTCTCTCCAGCCGGCTGATCCGAGACCGGTCCGACAGCACCTGGCTGCCTCCACCCTTCTCCGCGCTGTGCTCCTACGCAGACAATCACACCGAGACAAACGAGTGAGTAAAAGCCCGTTCCATCAAAAAATACAACAAATAAACCCCTCAGTTGACGGTACGACCAGAACAGGTGTGTTAGAGCTGCAGGTGAACGCGGACGTCTCCAGTGTAGCACATAGATATTGCTCGAGGTGAAATGGAGTATTTCACGTAGGAGTTTTTTGTTTTTTTGTTGAGAATAAAGTGAGTGTGGTGATCTGGTGGCTGCACTGCACTCTGGTCTATTTATCCTGGTGAGAATTAGGACAAGACTTATTAGAATGTTTAGAAATGTAGATTTTATTTTTTTGTAATATCCATATTGATAATTGAACTCACAATTGTTATTGTTATTATTATTGATTAGCATGTCAATTTTGTGTTATTTGATTACTACTCAATTGTAGTGAAATCCAGGGGAAGCTTTCAGTTGGTTTTATCCGACCAACACTCTAAAGGTCACGTTTGAAAAGGTGAAACCAGCAAATGCAAAAACATAATGGTAATTTGAAGGGTTATGTCATTTTCTTTCAATTGTCTAATCAATTGATTGATCCATTGTTTCAGCGCTACATAATTGTTTGTGTGTTTTCTTTTTTCAATTTGTATACAAATTGATGTAATTTTAATTGACCCGTCCTCTAAGTCCCGCCCCTTGAACGCAGACTGGCCAATCGTAGCGTAGCATCGATGCTCTGGTCCGTCAACGTTTCTCCCTTTTCAGGCCGGTTTTGTGGATTTGGAGCTCGTCACGTTAGCTGGTCTAGTTTCTCCTCTAACTCCTGTGAAGTCAGATCTGGGGGCCTGGGAGGGGGCGGGGGGAGGGGGGGGGGATAACTCGGATCCAAGACATGATCAACGTGGTTATTAATAAACTCCACAACAATGCCACAAGTGGTGGCAGAGCAGCTCACTTCTCGACTTGTTGGAGGTGGACGAGACGCCGCTCGGCCAATGAGAGATTATTATATCATAATTATTATATTATTATTAACTCAGGGATTAACAGCAGTGTCGGTGTGACGCCGTGTCCTTGCGTCAATAAACCAGGGAACGTGAGTACGTATGCGTCTGTTTGCCTGAACCGCAAAAGACAAAGCAACAAACTGAGATGAGTTGTGTTTTCAATATTCCATCCGTTCTCCATTTTAACCCCCGTAGCTCTCTCTCTCTCTCTCTATCTGCACGGCTTCAGATCAATGAATCAATGACTCCTGCCCACTGAAGCTCCTCTGGCATTTCACAGACAAGCAAAAGGGTAATAACAGAGAGGCGGTGGGAGCTTTCAAGCCCTAACAGATGAATAAAAGATCGTATCGAGTGAGCGGAATACAATTAAGGCTGCTGCGAATTTTGTCTCATTCTTTAGCCTGATTGTGATTAACATAATTATTGACCAGTCAGATGTCGGCGAGTGCCGTGGCAGCACGGGTGTGTTGTTGTGCTTCATTAGCATGAGCAGAGAGAGAGAGGGGGGGGGGGGGGGCAGAAGAAGGGACACGGGGACCGACAGAGACAGAGGGACAGATGGGGGTTGACGGAGGGGGTTGCCGGTGAAGCGAGGATGTTTTTAGGAGACAGATGGCCGACCTCTGAGGTCGGACCGGGGTCAAGTTGAAAAACAAGCAACCGCCAAGGGAAGGACGCCCCCTCCTCACTTCCTTCCCTTCCTCATTCACTTGCTCAAGTCACATCCCAAAAATAAAGGAGGGGGAAAACACGGACAAGAAGTCCTAAAAAAGTACTCTGAGTAATGGAATTTTTTTTCCCATTCCAACTGAGGAAGACCGTGTGGTGAGGTAGAAAGCTCCAGAACAAGGGAGCAGGAGGACCGCGAGTTGGGGATTGTTTTGTGAGCAACCTTTGTGAAGGAATCCCAGAATAAACGCAGCAGATACATGTTTAGTTTTAAGAACATTTTAATTAGAAAAAGTCCACATTTTCATCAATTACTTTTTATTGCATGTTGTTCAATAGCATGTAATAATATATATTTTTTTAAAGTGAATTAATAGAGTGTAAGTGACTCTGATCCATCGTTCATCGCAGCTTCCCACCTGCCATTTGTGTTTCCTTTTGTATTTAATTAATTGGTCTCTGTATCCACAGGCACCCTGTGGCATTTAAAACACCCACTATGGAGATGTGATGTGCAGCATGGGCCTACGTCTGGACCCCCACCCCCCCCCCGACCACCCCCACATCCCCCTCACAGTCCTCTTATTGTTCTTTTCGCAGGGTGGAGTGATCATTGTCTACAGCAGGAGATACAGAAGCAGGTACCTCAACTTCTATGTATCTTATGTGTATGTAGTTTACCGTCCAATACCCTTATTTATTATTATTATTAATATTCGAATTATTATTATGATTATTATTCTCTGATCACTTTTTCAGCTGAAACTCTTGAGAGGAAGCACCGACCTCTTTGTTGCTGTGGGAGTCTCACTAATTTACACCCATGTCACCCTCCTCCTCCTCCTCACACACACACACACACACACACACACACACACACACACACACACACACACACACACACACACACACACACACACACACACACCTCCAAATCATTATGTCACTTTCCTTTCATGAGCCAAATTGGGGTCAAGACCATGATGGTGGAACAACACAAATAACAAGTATGCAGGAGGAGGAAGAGGAGGAGGAGGAAGAGGAGGAGGAGGAGGAGGAGGAGGAGGAAGAGGGACAAAGACTCGGAGCTTGCAACAGAAAGTTGAGGAAAAGGCGAGCGGACAAAAACACACACGATGTGGACAAAGGAGAGAAAAGTCCTTCACTAAAGTAAAACAAGTGCTGCATTAGGCAGGAAACAGAATCCATCTCTATTCTGCAGAATATGCACATGAATTAGGAACTCCCCCTCTTAATCTCTCACACATATATATATACTGGTAGTAAAAGTGCTGAAGATGAATTTCAGCTTCATTATATGTGGCACATAGCACATATTCTCTTTATGTTTTATTCAAAGTTGCTATCATTTTCTTATAGATGCTGATTATTTATTTATCGTAAGCCTTGGACGAATGTGCTGCCCAGTTCATTTTTTAAACCCAATAATTAGGAATAAGGAAGTAGTTTAAAAGCTAAAACTTCTGTTGGCTAGTGAAGCCGACATTTTCTTCAAAGGAATACTTTGACATTTTGAGAAATATGCTTATTAGCTTTCCTGCTGAGAGTAAGATGAGAAACTGGCTGGGAGTCAAATAGCTTAGCTTAGCATAAAGACGGCTAGCCTGGGTCTGTCCAAAGGTAAACTAGAATCACGGCCTCGCTGTCTAATGCCTCCGACAAACAGTCACGTTACAGTTGTCCGTCCAAAATATCATCGCCGCATCATTTCACCCTATTAGGCATTTGTTTGATATTGTCATAATTAGCATATAAATGATTGAGTTATGGCAGAAAACGGGTTTTGTGTGGTCCCAGTGACCCTTGACCTTTGACCACCAAGTTCTAATCAGTTCAGCCTCGAGTCCCGCGGGACCTTTGTGCAAAATTTGAAGAACTTCCCTCCAGGCATTCCTGAGATGTCGAGGCATTAAATTACCATAAAAAAGACCACCGTCATAAAAAAATGTACTCGGACAAAACAGAAGTTATTGGCCCTTAAACACCTCGAAAACCAACTATTGGATAATATAGTTACTCTAGATGGCGTTGCCCTGGCCTCCAGTGACACCTCAAAGAATCTCAGAGTTATCTTCTAAAGGTCCTTTAACTTTCACGTAAAACAAACTTCTTTCACACAAGTAACGTCGTAGAAATCATCCACACCCGGTCTCAAAACAATGCAACAAAAATGAGTCCATGCAATTGTTACTTGTGGTCTAGATTATTGCAACTCCTCATTATCAGGCTGCTCCAATAGGTTCCTTTAGACTCATCCAGAACCAAAACTAAGAAAAGAGATGTTATTACTGCTGGCCTCTCTGAATTGGCTCCCCTTAAACTTAAAACCTCGTCTCGCAGGTTTCCATGGTTACACAGCCCCTGCTGCTAATACCGTTATTATCAGTAATAACTTTCATTAAAAAGATCATAGTATATAGTATGTTGAAAAATATTGAATGAAAAGGTCAGAACACAGTGTGACGTAAATAAAATATAAAAAAAAAAGTCGAAAAGAAAATCATAAAAATGTCAAAGTAAATAATGATAAGAAATGTCTCTAAATAGTCGTAGTATATTAAAAAGTGAAAAGTCAAAGTATATTATGTCCGAATATAATGTCATTAAAATGTCATGGTATAGTATGTTGAGAAAAATGACATGAAAATGTAATAGTATAGTTTATCCAAAAGAAATCATTAAAAAAGTTCATAAAAGTCATAAAGGTCATCATAAAGGTTCCATGTTGAAACAGTTATAAAAAGTTATAATATAGTATGTCCAAAAACAGAAAAAAAGTAATTGGATAGCCGGTAAAAGAAATGTCATAGTATAGTATGTTGAAAAGAATCTCATTAAATTATCTTAGTATTGTATGTCTTAAAGATATCATAGAAATGTTATAGTATATTATGTTAAAAAAATAGTCATAGTTCAATTTTGTACAAGCCCAAAATCACAAATTCTCCTCAGAGGGCTTTACAGTCTGTACGTACACATAGTATATAGTATGTTGAAAAAATTGCAAAAAGAAAAGTCACAATATAGTATGTCAAAAATATGTCTTAAAAAAGTCACATTATACTATGTCGCCAGAAAATGTGATGCAACTGTGTCCTGGGAGTTTCAAAGAAGTGAGGCGTTGAGTGGGACGTGTTTGTATGAGAGCTTCTCGAGAAACACCTGAAACTGGACCCACAATGCCCGGAGCTCTTCTATTACCCAACATGCATTTTTATATGGGCTTAGGAAAACCCCCGTGAACATTAATGAGCCGGGGGTTTGAACCCCGTGAGCCCCGGACCTTAACCCCCGTGGGACGAGAGCGATAACGTCCACCGGGCTCACACGGCCGTGGCGTTAAGTGAACTCGGCGTCGTGATGTCAGAACGCCGCGCCGCGTCTCCTACCTTGACTTTCTCGCGTCTTAGGCAGCAGAAGAGACAGTTCTCATCGAAGGACCAGTCAGACACTTCCTCGGGCTCGCAGTCTGGACGAGAGAGGGAGACAGAAGGCAACGGGTTAAACACACTCCAACACGATCCCGTCGGCGTCGACGCAACTTAATGCACGCCGGCAGCGGGAGGAAGGAAGTCTGGCAGCGTGAAACTAAAAGAAAGAATCAAAAGCAAAAGAGACATTTTTCTTTTATCTTTTTGTTAGCACTGTGTGTGTGTGTGTGTTGGACTCTTGCATTATCTCAATTTAAAACATACAGATACATCTTTAAAAAAATAATTTAATAAATAAACAGCCTGACAGCTGAGGGGCCACAAATAACGCGAGCACTCTTTAATGATTCACTTTTAAATTACAGCCAATGATTATTTATTTGTGTGAAAAACTAACCGAACCAGTGATTGACAGATGAGCTCATTTCAATATCGAATACGTTGTTGCCTGAAGACGAATGCCTCTCTGTGTGTGTATGTGTGTGTGTATGTGTGTGTGTGTGTGTGTGTGTGTGCATGTAAATATGAATGTATCCGCTTGTGAAGCATTCGTGCCCTAAAGCCCTATTTGCGAGGAACTAAGTTCCCCTTTCCGAGTTAAACATGTACGGTGGGAGGAAGGAATTCACTGCTGTCTCCTGGTAGTTCCTCTGCAGCCCATCATGAAACAGAAAACATCCTCTTTTCTCTCTCTCGCTCTGTGTGTGTGTCCTCTGGATAATATTATGTATGCATTAGTGGTGAGAAAACAAAAGGAATCTTGACGATTACAAAACCATTCAGTAATCAATTAATCCGGTTCATCTTCAGTTCGGTCGTTCGGTATTGGAAACCTCAGAACTACAAACAACTGTCGTCTCGGTGCAGAGCCAAAGTTTCTACGCCCTAATGAATGCAATAAATAGTTTAAATGCTAAATAATTTGTAAATTAGCTGCAACGGATGATCAATCAACGGGAAATCAATGGGCTGGTATTTTCATAATGGATTCATTGTTTTGAGTCGTTTTTTTAAGAAAAAGAAATGCAAAGAATTCTCCGGCCGCAGCTTCGCGGAACAACAGGAACTCTGTGAACATGTGACGGATTTTATATCAGCATTTCATGGATCAAACGTGGAAAATAATCAGTTGCAGCCGTACATTTTACACATACACTTTTGTAGAAGTATATCAGTATAAGTTGCCCTTATCAATATTAATCCTGTGCGTGTGGGCTCATGATTGATTCAGACGATGCCAACTGTCAGTTCAGGTTCACCGAGAAGCAGTTCAGCTCAGTGTTGTGTCAGATTGTATTCGTGTCTTCATCCTTCAAAAAATTTGAAAGCTTTTTACCAATATATCACCTTCAGAGGGGCTAAGAGGGAGAGAGAGGGAGAGAGAGAGAGAGAGAGAGAGAGAGAGAGAGAGAGAAGGCTGCCGTCGACTTGGTTACAGCTGAGCTGTTGCCATGGCGCTACGCTACCTTTAAAAAGCCCTCGGTTCAGTGAGATGCAGTGAAATAGAGGAAAGGAGGAGTGTGTTACAGTACAGACGTGTGTGTGTGTGTGTGTGTGTGTGGAGGGACGGGGGACGGGGGGGGGGAGAAGGAAGGCCTAGTCAGCTCCAGAGAGAGAGAGAGAGAGAAACACAAGAATAAAATCAATGTGGTCACAATATACTGTGTCAGATCAGAACCTCCCATCTCTGTATGCCACCTGTTCAGCAGCTGAAGCTGAGCTGAAAGACTCGTCAGCCCTGCGTGTGGCGGCTCGTCTAACGATCCTTCACTCGACTTTAAAATGTTAAAATTAGTAAAAGTTCAAAGGCGAATGCTCCGAAACCAAATCCATGTATGTTCACACTCGCATTAACTTTCCAGATTTGCCCTTTCGATGGATTTGAGTTCCTCGTTGACCAGTTTGTCTCCTGAATTTACAGCCAGAAATGCAGCAAACGCATGCATTCATTCGCAGTCATTAATAAGAGTTCGTCTGCAGCCTCATTAGTAATTAAGAGCAAAATAAATAAATGCAGGAGAAAAAAAAGGAATTAATCTCTGTAAAAATCTACGGAAAAACTGGTGAAATATGAAGGTAAATGGTGTCGCAGATTTACATGTATTGGAATTTCTACACAATCTAAAACTTGCTGGTTGTTGTCTTTCACAATGAGCAACAAATCTGCATAAATCTTTGTCAGAGAAAGTGATTTCAGTGAGTCGCAGACAGAAGGGTTCTGCAAACCTCCAGGATCGACAGGTTGGAAAGATAAAGATAGAAGCTGAAGTGTAAACGTGAACCAACGCAACAGCTGGAGAGCGACACAGAAGACGACATTAAGGAACAACACTGCTCCTCTTTATTCACGGTTACGATCATTAAAAAGCAAAAGCAGCATATGTTGCGTTACCATGGAGCCCACACTGTCAATAACTGCACTCCCTGAATAAATGGGATCTAATGTTTGAGAGAGAAGCAGACAGAAGGGATCTAGCTACAATATGTGTTTGAAGGAAACATCCAGGACGTCAAACTGCAGCAAACAGCAGTGAAAATGGGCTAAAAAGATAAAGATAGAAGCTAAAGCTACAGATCAGAGTGTGAACGTAAACCACCACATCATCTGGATATCGAGACAGAAGACGATGTTATTAAGGAACAACACTGTTCTTCTTTACTCACTGTTACAATCATTAAAAAGCAAACGCAGCATATGTTTACATTCAGTAGCTAGCGTAGCACAGAAGCACTGACGCTAGTTAATGATGAGCTAAAGTGCTCTGCTAACGTTTAGCTCCACATGTTTTTAGGTAGAAAAGTTAAGTTTTAGAAACGTTTATCTCCTTCCAACCTCTCCAGGTAACGAGTATCACTATCACACAACGTTTAAACTCGATTATCTCCAAATCTACTAAACCAGCCTGAACATGAAGGACATCTGAAACCGTGGCACGAGAGTCTTTGGAGCGGAGCCGTACAGTTGTTGGCTCCCGGTCGATGCTACGCTATGATTGGCCAGTCAACCTTCGGTTGTGCGGGACTTGGCGAAGGCTCAAAAACATCTCTATTTATTTTCTTTTATTTATTTATTTGCAATGAACTTCCATAGTAATGGAAATGTTTTCAAATGAAACCTAAACTGTATTAATTCAATTCAATTCAATTTATTTTTGTATAGCCCAAAATCACAAATTACAGATGCGTTAAAAACCAATGGCTGCCTTGCAAGCGCTGAATATGTTGAAGTTACTGAGAAAATATATTGCAAATATATTGCACCTGTGTGTTCCTTAAAGGACCGCAGGTCACATCTCTTGTCTTTTCCAATCACAGTACACTTTTCTCTCACGTTCCTGAGAGATGTGCAACACATAAAAGGGACAGTTTATTACTCCGTCTCTCCGTCTAAGGAGGCAGGGGTGAGCTGTGCTCGAACCCCGTGGTTTTCCCTGGGAAGAGGCCAATTAGCTCAAGTCCCACTGCTAACGTGACCCCCCGCGCCCTCGCAGTATAGTCACGCTTCTGTTTGTGAGCTCGAGGAAGACGTCGACACCTTTTACATAAATCTTTTGGGTTCCTGCTCAACAGTCAACGTGTTTACTGGAGATGCTCTTGTGCCATCTTTTCCTTCCAGGTACCGATTCCGAAACCTTGAACTGGCGTGAAACCGAGAATCGATCTGATGCAGGTGAGTTAAGAACCAAAAAAAGTTACTCTACTAAAATCGCCTTTATATTGCTGTGAAAACATCTCCTTCGACTGGATTCATTATTTTTATGTCATGAATTTTACAAGATAACGCATCATCAATAAATACTCTTTTTTACTGTATATAGATCGAACGCATGATAATGCAACTCAATTAAAGCATGAATGTATCCACTGAAATTGAATACAAGGTCAGGCTAAAACTTGGAAATCTCTCTCTCTCTCTCTCTACAAAGCATAGCACTGTACATGTACTAATCATTTAATACACTTGAAGTAATCCAGTCTTTGTCTGGAAATATGGTTGAGAACAGGTGAAGTCAGTCACTGAGACCCTAACCCCGAGAAACGCTTACTGTGGATCGCTGGCCAATTAAATAATAATATAACAGCAGTATTTTGGGAGTTTGACACAAACATCTGCGTTTAACATGAGGAATTAGTGCCAGAAGCTCAGAATCACGGAGTTGTTAATAAAACTGCAATTTTCTTTCAGGAAGCAGAGAAAAAGAGAACTTTCTGCACCCACAGAAAGAAACATAACATGTTGTGTAGTAATCACAAATACACCGCAATCTTTAAACAAATTGGTTATTCGGCTAACTTAATATTCACGCCAGCACTTCCACCTTTGATTCAAGAGGTGTGTGTGTGTGTGTGTGTGTGTGTGTGTGTGTGTGTGTGTGTGTGAGGCCAGTGCTCCTCATTTTGTAAATCTGTAAATGTCTGCGTTAGAGGAGGGGATGCTGGAACCGAAGGACTAAAGGAGTGAAAAACACCTGTTAGGAAACTTAGGAAAAGATTCAAGGTCTTCTAGAAAAAAATCCCACGACAGCAACCTGTTAATCAGGTCCAACGACTACTGGACAACTAACAAGGGTTGCTGTGAAAACATGAAGAAAATATGGTCACATGACAATTGTCAGGCTCGATGAGCCGCAGAAATAGCCGGAGGGAATTCTGTGAAACGTTGGATAACGCTAATCGGTGATTTACAAGAGGATAAATGCTCTTTGAGGGAAAATAGTGTGTTTTTTTAATTCTATTTAACTTAATGAAATCTAGTGATGTTGGTGTGTGATTGTGTGAACTTGCACAGGTTTCCCTGTCAGCAGCTCCGAATACGAACGAGTGCCCGCTTTGTTGGGAGAGAATGTATGTGTGTGAAGAAGTGTAATGCATGAGTGAAAAATGACGTAGACAAGCCAGAAATATTCTAAAAATGCCTTAAGTTGGTGGGGGAGGGGTCACATGACTCCGGGACACCATGTTGACCTCGTTTCTCCGTGGGAGGAGGACGAGAGAGAGAGAGAGAGCGAGAGAGAGAGAGAGAGAGAGAGAGAGGAGGAGGATGTCCTCTCTGACAGACGGTCACAGTTTTGGTGACTTCTACCGTATGTTACGGAATACGAGTGCACGCTGTGTTTCCTTCCATGCTCCATGCTGCCTAAATAACATACACACATACATACATACATACATACAGTTACTTAAATACTGTGAATTGCGAAATGACTTTCAGATAAATACATGACAAAGTACATGAGGACAGCTCTTGTAGCGTCCAGAGATCCACCAAGACGTAATGATGAATACTTACAAACAAAAAAACAAACATTTCTGAGTTGTTATTTTTTTTATCATTCTGACATCACATGGTGATGTCTGTCTGATCTCTGTCTGTCCAAAACTAAAACCAATGCTAAGGATTTAAGAATAACAGAGCAAAAAAAAAGAAGGTTAAATAACCACCAGGGGGCGACTCCTCTGGTTGTATAGAAGTCAAAGCTTCATGTGTTAAAGCTGCATTCTCTCTCCTGACCACCAGGGGCGACTCCTCTGGTTGTATAGAAGTCAAAGCTTCATGTGTTAAAGCTGCATTCTCTCTCCTGACCACCAGGGGGCGACTCCTCTGGTTGTATAGAAGTCAAAGCTTCATGTGTTAAAGCTGCATTCTCTCTCCTGACCACCAGGGGGCGACTCCTCTGGTTGTATAGAAGTCTATAGAAAATGACTCTACTTCTCTCTTGATTTATTCCCTCAGTAAACATTGTAAACATGAGTTTATGTCTCAATCTCTAGTTTCAAGTCTTCTTCAATACAGCATGATGTTCATTTAGTAAATTATGGTCCATTTAGAGTCAAACAGACCATAAAGCAGGGGATGCTTTAGGGGCGGGGCTTACTGTGATTGACAGGTCTATAAGAGACATATGGTTCCTCCTCCTCGGTCCAGATATGGTCACTTCCGTTTATTGGTTGCAAAAAAATCCAACATGGATCGCCAAACTCGAGGCTTCAAAACGTCAGTCCACAAACCAACGGGTGACGTCGCCATGACTACGTCCACTTCTCATGTACAGTCTGGGCCTTTAACCCATAGGTTAAAGGCCCAGCAGGCGTCTCTCCAGCTACCAGTCCACACTCAGCCAGCGATCCCAAGCCGAGTCCCCCACCGGCGGAGCCGCCGACGCCCTTTTGTCTTGAAACACGAGACCGGGCCGAGCGGTTCTGCTGGAGGCCGGTTGGTGCGGGTCACGCTACGACCGTGAATGCAGCAGCAGCACGTGAGTCACTTTTAAGACGGAAGTATCAGAACATCTCTGCCCGGCTGAGACCAGTCAGAGAAAACACCAGTTTCAATGATACTTGAAAGGTTTTTTTTCCAGCGTTTCCAGTTTGGCATAAATGAAACATGGCTGTTGTATGAATTAATCATATTGTTATGGATTCTAAGCCGTTTGGGCAGCAAAGTCAATTCTGCTGGCGGGGCAATAAATGTCTGTAAGACCGATCGGTGCATCGATAGAGAGATGCTGTTTATTGTCATTTCATGATATTCATCGAATGTCCATATTCATTTACGTCACGCTGAATAAACAATAAGCCCGTTTTGGAGCATTGAATTGCAGAAGCCCTTCACAGACGTGATTCAAACATCTTTTTTTTTTAAATATTGTGTCATAACTTCAAATGTTTGGTTCAAATAATCCGACGGTGAACGTTTTCACGCGGCCCAGCTGAGCTGACCAGAGGTCGGGTTAGCGTGCCGACGTCTGCTTTTCAAAATAAAGTTTTAACAGGGGTTCATTCAAAATGCACATATTACAAATAAGATTAAATGGATTATATATAGAACAATATAAAATACTGTGAAAGTCAATATCATGCACAATATTACTTTGTTATTTTGGTTTCCATTAGGCCCTGGTGTTTGTATTACTTCTTTTTTTTCTTATTATTTTATTTTTCATATATGTTTATATTTTTATTATCCTATTGTTTTTTTCATATTTGTTCCGTTGTAATCTTTGATCAAACGCTGCCACGAGAATTTCCTTCGGGATGAATATTCTATCTCATCAAAAACATGTTCCCGCTGTCCTTTATAAATTAAAAAGAACATTAGGGGGAAATGTCTTTATTCTTAGTTTCTTTTTGGGAGGGTTTCTTTATTATATGGCCATTATATTATTACCATTTTACCATATTTCCACCATGAAATAGCTACATTTCTGAATACTTTAGGTGCTAATAAAACACATTGCTCCATAATTCCTGACAATGATTGATAGATTCTGATTAAACATAAAGAAATGAAACTATTTCACGGTGCGAATGTCAAACTTTTACTTTGGAAAATCTCTGAATTGATAAATTTCCTGTATTTTGTCAGAGATGTCTTCAACTCAAATGACTCAAAGACATTTCTCTCACAATTTAATGGTATTTTCTTTTTAATCTATTTGGGATAAAGGTAACATATTTTATACTTCCTCTGAATATAATCCATTCAATCTTATTTCCAGAAATGTTTTTTTTTTTTTTTATTTACCTTCGTTAAAATCTTATTTTGAAAACCTGAAAAGCTTCATGCCCGTTTAAGGCTCCTGAAGAAGGTTTAACATGCAGAACACAACCCTATTGGTAGAAATAAATAAATAAAAAACATATTATTTTCCTTTTAAAAGATACAATTATTGATTTGTTTGTTTGATTTCGTCATTAATCTTTCTTTAACTGTAAATCACCTTGTAATTCTGTTTGGATAACTCAAACATAAGTTGATTTTTCAACATAAATTTGTTGTTCTCGATCAGTTTAAAAGTCGCGTGTTTGTTTGTTTGTGTGTTTGCGGTTGTTTACCTTGGAAAAGGGCGATATCGTTGACTAGTCCCGGCCCAAACAAGCCTTCCAAGATGCTTTCAAAGCCTAAGAAAAGAGGAGAGAAGAGATGTGACGTTAACACAAGCTGACATGTTTACCATCAAAACAACAAATGAGACAAACCTGAAAGAAGAAAAGAGACGGACTGCAATATTAAAAGGATTTCTGAGGCATTATTTTCATCTTCTGAAGGGTTCGGAACATAAATGATGTGTTTCCCGTAGGGTATATTTTGCTGATGCACAGCCTCCACTGCTCTCGCATAGCAACAACAATAAAATAAAAGTGAACATAGCAGCTCAAAGAGGTTTGCAACCTGAGATTGTGTTGCATTTTAAAGGGTGTAAATAAATATGTTTTTTTATTTAGTTTATTGGAAACTGAGAATAATACAAATAAAGTCACACAAAGACACATGTAGACAATATCAGGGGAGCTTCTTTTAGTCACAAACGCACATATACACAATGATGTGAGAACACACACACACACACACACACACACACACACACACACACACACACAGAGAGCCTATGCAGACAGAGTGTGGAAGCATTTATTAGTCACTATAGGCCTTCCAACAACACACACACACACACACACACACACACACACACACACACACACACACACACACACACACACACACACAACCCTGTCTTTCTTCTCAGCCTTCAAGGAAGAATTAGCGCTTTACCTCTAATACACCGAGCTAATGTCACTCACTTTTTTATTAACTGTAAATACCCTCGTCCTGCTGTTGCTTGGCAACCGCATACAGGGAAACATAAATACATATTGCAATTTTCAACCTGACCCTCCTCCCACCTCCCCCAACCCCCACAGCATCCCCCATTATATGGAAATGGAGGCAGACACAGAGCAGCAGAGACAAAGACATGCATGTGTGTGTGTGTGTGTGTGTGTGTGAGAGTGTGTGTGTGTGTGTTTGTGTGTGTGCGTAACTGTGTGTGTCAAAAGGTTAGCGGAGCACATATACATATATACATAGTTCAAGTGTAGCCACTTGTCATGCCACATACTTCACACGGGAATGAGCTAGCTCGATAAGGGGAAATGTACGTCTCCGTTATGAAACCATCACGGCCGACATCGCCGCGGCGACGCCACTTCAGCTCCCGCTGCGCCGCCGCGGCGACCAGCCGGTGGAGAGGTCCCAGGCTCGAGGACTGTGGATGCCTTTCTAAATGTTTCAGCCTCCGCCTTTTTTTTATACTCACTACTTCAGTTTTTAGGGGACGGGAAGTAATTAGACAAGTTACAAAGAACTCATATTAATATTCAATATTTGGTATCAAGGACTCTCTGAAGGGTTAAAAACAAGACAGACGGGAACTTGATGCTGCGACCAGCTTCACTTCTTACTTGTTTTGGGCTATTTTCTTCCTTCACTTAGGTCTGGAGTTGGATTTGGGGTCATGTGACCGACTGGGCCAATCAAAAACATCCCGCTATGTGACCATAAAATGCATCTTGATGATCATTGGGCCCCAAGAACCACTCGTACGAACCCGTTGGCTCGTAGCGTGTGAGAGGGATTTAGGAAAACGTTCACAAATGTTCTCGTATTTTGAATTTTCGGGTGGTGCAGACTTTGTTTTTCGTGACTCGTGTGAAATGAGTCCGCTGTTGTCCCAGCGTCACCCAACCGGGCTGCGTCTCCATCAGCACAATATTGACAAAAAAAAAAAAGACTTGAGGACGAAGACAGGAGGCAGCTTGTTGCTTTACCTGCCAAGTAAATCTGGAAAGCGCGCCGGTGCTTTCTGCAAATGAATCAATGTGACGATAAATACAGAATGCAATATTACAATATCAATTTCACAACCGTATCAATTTCTACGAATCATATGAACTTTCCCTTGGTGCTATTTTTCCACAGACAGTTGACCCTTTGAAGCGTTTATCTCCTTCCAAGCCCTCCGGGTAACGAGTGTCACTGTTACGCAACATTTAAAATCCACTAAACCAGCCTGAACACGAAGGACATCTGAAACCACTGCCTGGTGGGAGCTGGGCGATGCTAGGCTACGATTGGCCAGTCTGCGTTCCGGGGGCGGGACTTAGCGAAGGGTCAATTGTTTCAGTGAGTTTAAGTTCAGTCAGAAAGTCTTTGTCAATCTGCTCACTTCAAATCAGTGAGCGCATTCCTGAGTCAGGGACACGCAGCAGTTAAGTCACATTGCGGTTAAGTGTGTGTGTGGGTGTCGCACACACACACACACACACACACACACACACACACACACACACACACACACACACACACACACACAAAGGGTCTGAGCTTAGCCGGGGGAAGCTTGAGCAACTTCCAAATCCTTTAAAACATTTTGGAATTACAGATTTTGTAAACATTTGGGCTTAAAGAAGTCAAGCTGAGGCCTTCAGATGCTATCGAGTAAAATTAAACTCTTCACCAGCGTATTTGTCTTATTGCCCAAATCTCCTCTGAGCGAGCCAACCAGCATTCTCCCTTTTCCCTCCTCTCTCTCTTCGCTTTCTTAAATTAGTGCCCCCCCCCCTTCATTCACACACACTGACACATAACAAAGTTCCCTTAAACCTGCACATGCAAAATTCATGCGGCCTACAAAGGCAGCTTTGATAACAAAAAAACGGAAGCTTCAAAGAATTTTCAAAAGCAATTTTTTTGCCCCTGCTTTCCAGCTGCCAATAAGCCCAGAAATACAGCTCTCCTTTTAAGTAAGGGGGGAGAGAGAGAGAGAGGAAGGGGGGGGGAGAGGGGGGGGGAGAGATCTCTACAGCGTGAGAAATCATCGCTGAAAGTCAAAGTTACTCGGGCCCCCCGTGCTATTGGGCCACGAGATGGAGAGTGTTTTCATATTTAAAGTGACAGCCACAAATACATGCCCAGCGTAAAGTACAGGATGATTCCCCCCCTCGGCCCCCCCCCACCCCCCTTTGAGGCAGAGGCTGCGATTGGTCGGATGAGATTGAGGATGTGATTGGACAAAAACCAGATATGGGGAAGCGATTGGCTGGATGAGATAACGGCGACAAAGTCTCCCCGAAGCCACGGGCAAAAAAATAAAAAGCTCCGGAAATATAGGTCAGTTAGTGAACACACTCAGGCCCAAAAGGGTTCACACATGACATGACAACACACACACACACACACACACACACACACACACACACACGCACACACACACACACACACTATAACATCTGGGATTCTGTCAGTGGGTTGTGCAAAAATGCATGTGAATATATATGTGTGTATATATATTGTATATCTATATATACACACACACACACACACACACACACACACACACGCACACACACTGTTCCCCCCCAACCTCCATTGTGTCACTTCGTTTCACTTCACAGAGTCCAGCTGAGAGCAGCGTGACACAAACTCACACGCACGCACACACACACACACACACACACATAAAAACACACAAATACATGCATGGAGGTAATCACAAGACATCTAGCTAATCCACATTTGCACCAGAAAGGACAAAAAAGCAGCGCAGGCTTCAAATACGTGAACGCATGAACGGCATGATGGGACATTGTTGAGGGAGGAGCTGCTGCAGGAGGAGGGTGTGGTTACATAAACACACACACACACACACACACACACACACACACACACACACACACGCCTGACTAATTCAGTATTTAAACACGTTATTTCCTCCCTTCCTCCCGTAACTGCGTCATTTAAAGCTAGAATTGTTTATTATTTCCTGTGACTTTCAGTCGAGCCGACGCCACCTTGAGGCAAAGAGAAGTAACAGCAGGAGCCGTTCAAACGTGTTAATGTGCGCCATTTAAAAAAAAGGCAACGAAAGTAGAACAGTAGCCGCTTTTCCTTTTTGCCACTGAAAGCCACCGACTGCTGAATGCAGAGCTCCTAAATCAAGTTAATTAATTTACATATCCAAGAATCACAGATTTAGAGCAAAGCAAACTAATTCTCCAAAGTGGATGATCGCAGTGCGGATGGGGAATACAAGTCTTCTCCTAAAATAGAGTAATTTAAATATTACAGACTGTGGCTGGGTAATGTGAGTTTAAAATGCGAACATGCACACAGGAGAATAGTGCTGTTGTTAGTATTCATGCTGTACAGTTAACAGAGCTTTTGATCAGAGCTACTTTCCCCCTTTACTTTAAACAAGTAGAGGTAATGATCAAATTGCTCTCTTGCACTCATTTAGTTGTCCCACAACAGAACTGGGAAACACGTCAATGAGAAAACGAGACTGTTTTCTAATATTAAAAGACAAAAGAAGAGATCATGGAGAGTTATGGAGGTTTAACTCAACCAAACACAGGCAGAACCGATACCAATACTTGAGTTTTTTCTCTATTTTAACATATAAACTCGACAAAAACATTCACTTTTGATAAGGATAAGTTGTTTTTTTTAGGGAGTAACTCATTGAGTTCATACATTTTGTGAATTGATCCTGGTCTCGTTCTGTTGTGCTCAAGAAAATCCAGATACTCTGTCATCTAGAGCCCCCCCTCCCCCTCCTCTCCCTCCCCATCTGTGAGAACAACTTCTCTCACCTCCTCCCCCATCACCCGATATTGTTTTTATAAAAAGACAACGCAGGCCGTGTGATTGACGTAAAAAAAAAGACAGTTATGTGTAACTACTGTTCTACGAGAGAGACAGAGAGACCACACAGAGTAACTACGGAAACAGAAGCAGAGCCATCCGCCTTTTTTATTTTCATCCAGAGAACGTTTCATAAAAGACGAGCTGGAGTGATCTGAGTCAGAGTGGACGTGGAGACGGGGACGTGGAGACGGGGACATGGAGATGTGGAGACGGGGACGTGGAGACGGGGAGACGGGGAGACGGGGAGACGGGGACGTGGAGACGGGGAGACGGAGATGTGGAGACGGGGACGTAGAGACGGAGACGTGGACGGGGAGACGGAGACGTGGGGACGGGGAGACGGGGAGACGGGGATGTGGGGACGGGGACGTGGAGACGGGTTCGTGGAGACGGAGACGTGGGGACGGGGACGTGGAGACAGGGACGTGGACGGGGAGACGGAGACGGGGAGACGGGGAGACGGGGAGACGGAGACGGGGACGGGGACGTGGAGCAGAAAGCACATCTCACGGCGTACGAACACAAACACACTCGGTCTGCTGGGAGAAACTGAGCTGCTCAAAAAATCATTCAGGGAATGCTCATCAAATCAAAGCATACACACACACACACACACACACACACACACACACACACACACACACACACACACACACACACACAAAACAGCTTCTCTCCAATTCCCTCAGAGCCGTGGAAAAAGGAACTCGACACTGGAGGAAGCGCTGCGATCCATCCGAACCGGGAGGCGGAGCGGGAACGCAGAGGACCACGGACCCGACGCGGGGCTTTCCTGTGGCCACTGGACCTCGGCTATACATAACATATTAATAATGCAGCACGTCTAAAGCTCTTAGAACAGGCCTTCTCGCCTGGCCCTGATCAAATCAATACCTAATTAAGCCCAACAGGGGTCTGGTCTTAAGAGAAGAGGAAGTGAGACGACGTGCATGAGAGACGGGGGGCATCAACCCGCCGGCTCCAGGTTAACAGCTGATTTCCAGTCGGCCAGAACTTCAGCCCTCAGCGGGTTTTTCGGTCCGTTTGTGTGCAGGTTTGGTTATTTAGTCACTTTGCATCTGTAACCTTCGTCCCATGTCGGCGGTGGGGTTCCCCAACCTGCGACCCTGTCGCTAAGCAACCATGAAAGCAATTTTTTTCCCCTCACAAGGACTTAAGACGTCAAAGGAGTGGTGTGTGTGGGTATTTTATTGCGGCTATGAAGCGACTAGATTGCTTGATTTGAGCGATGCGTTTTGTCAATGTATTTTTTAATTGGGCGTTCTGCCTCCCAGTGTGCAAAACACTGGAGGGTCTCGGGGGTCAGGAGGGGGGGGTATCCGAGAACCCTTGATTGACACTTCCGACCCCCTGAAAGCCTTAATTAGCTAAATTTACAGTCGTCACAATTTATTGAGATTTTTCAGCAGTTTCCTATTTTAAACTGCCAAAACATGAATTCACAAATATGAATAATCGAGTGCGAGAGACGATTGCACATCCTCAGAAAATTGTCGCATTATTTTCATGCATGCAATACGCACGCATGATCGGGGAGGGGAAGCCCAGTGGGCCGTGTGGTCACGTGAAGGGGTCAGGGGTCGGAATGCACGACAATGGTGGAGAAAGTTTTGAGGACAAGCTAATTAGACCAAGTCTGCAATCACTGCCGTCTGTATGACGACAAATATGCCTGACATCCGATTCTCTGGTGTGACCTGTAGCGGAAACCTTGCCTAGTGTGAGAGCATGTGAACAATTCCCTTCACAAAGCACTTGGTTGTCAACACGAATGCGTGGTTAAATAGCAAGTATATATCCATAGCATCACTTTTCTCCCCCCGACCTCATCTTCTCTGTGCTCTCTTTTAAACAAATATATTTAAACGTAATATTTAACAGTAAGAAGCAGCCTTGAGGGGATTAAATGTTCATTCTCCTAAAAGGGATAACAACGGCAAAAAAGTGCCTCACATAAATTAGCTTTGCTGAGCAGTTAGCATTAGCAGCCTCACATAAATTAGCTTTGCTGAGTAGCAGCCTCACATAAATTAGCTTTGCTGAGCAGTTAGCATTAGCAGCCTCACATAAATTAGCTTTGCCGAGCAGTAAGCATTTGCAGCGAGCAGACAACAAAAGAGGACGTCAGGATGACAACTTAGATTACGGAGATTGGGAACTGTAAAGTTGCGGTGGAAATTTATTTTGTTATCCAAGACGAATGAAGCCCTAAAAGAAAAAAAAAGACCTCTTTGATCAATTAGCTGCAGCCATTTCCACAGCGGGTGCTTTTTTTTTTTTCTTTCTTTTTTTAAACCAAGAATAACATTATTTTATGTAAGTCTTTGCACCTTAACCCTGATCATGACCTCCCCGGAGCCCGGACATAACATAATCCACTCTGGTGACTGAGGGACGTGGCCGGGGGACCCGAGAGTTGGAATGACACGAGGACATCACATGACACGTCGACATCATCACATGAAGGGTCGGCAACCAGAAACTTTGCTCGCAGACTAATCTGTTCTTCTCCACAAATGTTCCACATTTACTGTGATTTGGATTCAACTCAAAGTCCCGTTTTGCTTAAGTAAATGGTAAGTTCTGTTGCCTGCAAAATCTTTTTTTTTTATGTCTGAGTATGTCCTTTTGCATGGTCTTCATTATTAGGACGGCCATTTTGACACACATCACCCAAAAGGAGCGTGAAGCAGATTTCTATCGTCATGCACATGATACAAATAGGAACATTTAGACATTTATAATTTGCTTTTACGCTTCGATGATCTGCACCAACATGACTACAAAATGCTGCTTTGCATGAACCACAAAAACCAAAGACCTAACGCAAGCTAGTTCGCTACCTGGCCAGCAGAACAAGCCTGATCGCACAGAAATACGTGAAATGACCACGACCTCATCGTCAAAGACGATGGAAAGTGGTGGCGGTTCAACAGGAATATGTTGACATAAAGTCCATAAGGAGGAGGTTGGGCCGGACGGATGATCACCCAGGAAACCAGAGTGCATGTCCCGTGTGGAACCAGAAGTCAACGTTGAGTTGTTTTAAACAACCTGATTGAAAGTTGCAGAACAAACACACTTATTTTAACCCTAAAACCTGATCTTTTCTTTCCTAAACCGAACCAAGTAGTTTTGTTGCCTAAACTTAAATTGTTTTCCGCGCCACCACCACGTAGTGCAGAGTCATGGTTGTGTATTTCTGTGAGCTCACATTGCAGCAAAAATAACAAAAGTAGCATATATATATATATAGATATATATATCTATATATATATAGAGAGAGAGATATCTATATACATCTATATAGATATATATATAGAGAGAGAGAGAGAGATATCTATATATATCTATATATATATAGATATATATAGATATATATATATATATATATATATAGAGAGAGAGAGAGAGAGAGATCTATATAGAGGGATATATACATATATACACTTTTTTTTACTATGTGGACCAAAGGAGAATGAAAACTACAAAAGGTGGAGTCAGTTGTTTGCTAACATGCTACAACTGGAGAAGCCAAAAGTTCTGTGACTTTCTTTCTGAGTTTCTGTCCCTAATGGTAAAAATAAATCAAAATGACTTAACGTACCAAGAAAAAAGAAGACAAACGTAGCATCAAGCATCGTTATTGTGACTGTGGTCCGAAAACCCGGCTGACCAAACATTCGAGTGTTTTATTTCTTTCTTTATTCATTTATTTCCCTCAGAAATGACACCGGACCGATTTCCTGCACTTTGGCCCCGGCTTCTCAAATTGAATCTGTTTCTGAGAGCCCTCCATTCTTCGGAGGTGCTCTTTCTTTTCGCGTGACGTCCGGGACAATGTTCTCAAGTCTCCGAGGACTGGCCGTCTGGTTTGACCGACCGGAGGATGTTTGACTGACTGCTGGAAATAATTAAACTTCAGTTTGACCTTGGTGCCTCGCTGGAGATCGAGGATCTGATTTCAAGGCTGCAGAGGACAAACAACCAGAGGAAGCTAGAAAGCTTCACATCTCTGTTGCCAACGCACCATCACATGTTCTTCTCTTACAGCGTATTGATCGTGTTGCTGTGCTCAAACTTTACTCGATTTAATTGCTGCCTTTTGGGAGACAGTTTTGCATGTACGTGCAAACAAACAACCACCGTCACATGAAGGAAACACACATCCGAGCACTGCGTCTCACGCCGTGTGTGTTTTGATGCAGACACAGAACGCAGAATGAAAACGTCAATTATCAAAACTCTGAGTGATCCATAGCTTCTGTCAATTATAAACCACACTAAATAAAGACCTTTAAAGTAATAACTTACCTGACTTTTAATATAATTAGTCTCTCGTGCCTGGAAAAAAAAATGAAAGCGACACTATCGGTAATGAATCTCAATGAATCTTAATCTACTTCATTTAAGACAATAAGGCTGTGTTTAAAAAAGCAATACTCTATTTTTAAATATGTTTTGTTCACCAACTCCCAATTCTTGTTAAGTGAGAAGTAATTTAGTTATTATGCATGTGTGCATGCGTATGTGAAGGAGGGGGGGGTGGGGGGGGGGGATAAAGCAAATAACGTGCACGATTGGCCAAAGGCGTGGTAAAAGCGCAGAGACTGAATCAGACTACAGGACACACGCACACACACACAAAATATGAAACACAACGGCCTAAACACAGCGTGCCGATTCAATCTGACGGCTTCTCGGCAAACCAAATCCCTAATCTCATCTCATCTCTCTCTCTCTCTGAAGTATCCGGTGATGAGCTCAAAGGAGGCTGATGTGCACTGGCAGCTATTTCTGTGACTAACACACCACCATCGCACACACACACACACACACACACACACACACACACACACACACACACACACTTGCTTGTTAACGAAGCAGAGACGCTGTAAAGACCAATCACATTCGGGCGGTGTCTCACAAGGAGGCGGACCAACCCGAAGACTGGGTGCACCATCACACCACTCATCAAACGGTGGATTTGGTGGTTTTACATTATGTTGCCATGGCGTTGAGCCAGTCACACTTTCAACATTTGAACATGGTCATGGCCTGGAGAAGGGAAGGAGAAGAAGAAAAAGAAACGAGGTCGAGCTCTCCGATTGGTTGATGAATCACACACACACACACACACACACACACACACCCCCCCAACATCAAACAGTAGCACATCGGATGACTGCGTGTGTGCAACTAATCACTCCCCTCTCCCACACACACACACACACACACACACACACACACACATACACACACACACACACACACACACGTACACACACACACACACACGCTCCCACACGGAGCCTAAATGCACGGCTGATCTAAAAAATTTGGGGTCTGTGTTTCCCCATAATGCACTTGGCAGTAGTGGACTCGAGTGTGTCTAAATATACGTTTCATTTAATTCCTCCCTGTTCGCTTTTGCTCGTCTCTGCAGCCGAGCAGATGTCACAGCGGGAGGAAAGAGAAATAAGAATTAGTGCAATTACTCATCTAATTATCTAATTATTTCATTATGTGGTGGAGAGCAGGAAGGACGATGCTCTCTCTCTCTCTCTCTCTCTCTCTCTCTCTCGTGCTCTCGCTCTCTCTCCCTCTCTCGCTCTCTCTCTACCCCCCAATTATTTCAAAGTATTACCTTTCTTTACAGATTCTGGTCTTCCTGCGCAGATTTCATAGCTACTCTCTTCTTCTTCATTCATTTGCCCAACCCCTTCTCATTCCCCCTCCCTCCGGCTTTTGCATGTTCTCACCCCGTTAGACGTAGAGAGAGAAAAAAAATAAAAGTGAGAAGAGAAGGAGGCGCAGGGGTATGAAAGTGCTAACGAGAAACAAATTGAAACAATTAAAGGAGAGATGGGGGAGTTTGTGTGTTTGTGCAAATGAATGTCGGGGTTATAAGGGGGGGAGGGTGCTGGTGATTAGTGGGGGATTACTGAATGAGAGTGGTAAGTGGTGTATTCTTTGTATTTTCTGCCAATTAACTTGCCTGTTGAAGTAGTAAACAACGGGGATGTGACGGAGCAAAAGACGCGAGAACAGCCTGAGGAACACAGTCAGGAGCTGGGATGGAGTGGTGCCTTCAGGCCCTGTAGTTTGTTTGAGCGCTGGAGTGTTTTGATTGTTTGTTTGTTTGTTTGTGTTTGTTGAGGTGAGAACTCCATACGGATTTGCACCGTTCGCTGCACGGAGATAAACGAAAACGTGAGTCTCCAAGTAGGTGAGGTGCATTCCGCCCAAGCTGAGGAAATCCTTTGAAAACTTGGAATACTTCATCCCACAGAGTTTTTAAATAGAAGTGATCAAATTCACAGGACAATGTGACGGATCTCCGGTTACTCAGGTCAAAGAAAGAGTTGCCGACCACTAAAAAATAAACTAGAGTTACAATCTCACAGTTGTGTCTCCTCCAACCAGACAAGTCTGTCCGAAATGTAATCTCTTCATCACATTAAACATCTGCGTGGGATTGTCATAATGAGCTTATGAATTCTTGAGTTATGGCCCCAAAAAAAAGAGGTCACAGCGACCTTTTAACCGACGAAATCGGACGTTTGTACCAAATTTGGAGAATTTCTCTCGGCGCTCCTGTGATGTTGTGTTCAGGACGATGGGAGCTTGACCTTTAACCTCTCACCACCAGATTCTCATCGGCTCATCCTTGACTCCAGGTGGAAGTTTGGGCCACCGGGGTTTCTGAGATATCGCTTAAAAAAAAGAAAAAAAGAAATGCCACCACATTTTTTCCGATTGGTCTAAAGTCTGGAATGTGGTACAGACATACTTTGTGTCTAAAAGCAGAACGCTGAAATGGTTTGATCACATGAGAAATTCCTCTTTTATCAATTGCCAAAGTCTGGATTTTCCGCTATAATTGGGAGAATCCAGACGGACAATACGAAAACATAATGCCTGAGGCCACGGCCGTCGCCAGCACAGAGGCACGGAAATAAGAGAAGCTGTTTTTTTTCTGAATAAACACGAGAATGTTGGAAGCTGTAAAATCAAGCATGATAATTTGAATCATAATCTGATTATGATCTGCACAAATTTGGTTATTAAGTGTTCTTAACTGGCATGGAGCGTGGCTAAATCCATTATGCTTATTTACAGATAAAAGGGACTGGAAATCGGATTTATTTTTGACTCCCCGCTGCTGCCAAAACTTGGCGGGATGACAGGCCGCTGAACATCTGTCCAGCAAAAAGGGAGCTACAACTCAGTCATGTGACTTTTTTGTTTACAAGACTTGCACATGCTCAGTGTGAGCGTAGAGAAACCCAACCGTTGGTGTGATCGCGCCTCCGGCAAACGCTGCGCGACGAAGGAGCGGAGAACGCAGTCGGCTGACTTCCTGGTTCGTGTGTTGGTTTTGGCGGTTTTCCAGACAAATAATCCTCCCGATAGCTTCTGAACCGCGGAGCCGGCGCTCGCCGTCAGACCGGGCGCACCGGCGCCACCGAGACCGGCGGCCCTCAACCATCTGCCTCCGAGCCCCGAGAACAAATTAACTCCACGGTTTACCCGCCCACAAATGGCAAGTTTTACAATAAAAAATAAAAAATAATGTTTTTCTTTCCTCACACCTGCTAAGTGTTACCAAATGGGGGGGGGGGTAACATTTATTCACAACATATGGGAGAATAAATGAAAAACAGATGCTTCTGGTTTGGTTTGGAGTTATTGGAGATGCTTTAGATGAAAACAGCTTCTGGATCAGAGGCTTTCAAATATTATTATTATTATTATTATTATTATTATTATTAGATGACCCGTTTAAAAATTCATCCAACAAGACCAGGTTTTAATTAGAGCTGCAACTAATGATAATTTAGTGATTGGATCTTCGATAAATAAATTATTATTTTACCCTGTAAACACAACAAAGGGTGCCAATCACAATTTCTCAGAGGCTAAAGTGACGTTTTATATTTACTTGTTCAATGTGAGCAAACCAAATCCCAAACATGTTCCATTTACAATGATAGAAAACTTAAATATTCACAATTTTGAAGCTGGAAGCAGAAATATTTGTTGCGTTTCTCCGACAAAGGGACCATCAAAGTTCTTATAGATTCATTTTCTCTTGATCGACGGATCGATTAATTGACTTTAGGCTACGCCAAAACTCTAAAATCAAATCAGCTGCTGACTTGTTTTGCCACTCTACTTCCTCGCCTGATTTAGGAAGCTGGATCTGGAGCGTTGAACTCTTTAAGAGAAACTTAACAGCATATTCTGTTTGGATCTTCTGAATACGCTTTTTCCCCGATTGAGACGTGTGTGATATGCCGATAATATTCTGGCTGGTTAGGAGCATTCTTTGCATCAGGAATATGCTAATCAGCTCCGTGCATTGTTCAGTAGTTTAAACACACGAAAAGCCCACATTTCTGGCCGGAAGCAAAAAACTACTTTTAAACATTATATAAGACTTTGATATCAACGTTTTTTTGGATACGCACACATTTCACAACGCCAACCTTTTTAAGTAGGTGGTTGAAGGAATGAAAGACGGAGGCTGAGTTCCACCAGCTGTTACGTTAACAGTAAGTTTACATGGCTGCATGTGAACGGGAATATTACGTTTCCTCAGCTATGTAAACAGCTTAGTAGAACATCATCTTTTTTTTTTTTTTTTGGAATAAGGGCAAAAAAATGAATATTTGGTGCACGTAAACGTGGTCTACAGTTGGACTTCTACACAAGTCACACTGGCACATGAACTGTGACGAGACACTGCTAAAAGATTAAATAACAAAAACATGCACTCGTTCTGTGTTCCCTAAAGAAAGTAGCTTAATTTATCTTAGTTCTTGCAATAGCAGTAAACCTTCGATCCAGCTCTGACAACATGAAACATGTGCATCTCTTCTTTCTTCACTGGGAAAACATGTTCCTCCCCACATGGCTGTGTACGTCTTTTATTACGCCGCAAGGTCGCGTTAAAAAGGACAGAAAAACATAGAAAAATGAATGTCATAGAAAGTCAACAATAAGACAAGCCGTGACATAAATGAATGGATGAATTGCAGAAAGTTTTTTGTAACACCAGGAGAGCATTGCTTTCTTGCATATCGACCTCTATTAATATTCTTTTCAGTCAGAGACAAATTATTCACCGCGGGAATGAAAGGAATCTAAAATATTATCTTGCAGCTGGGGGAAGAGGGGAAAGGAGGAATGTAAAAGGTTTTAAACTGTTACTGAGACTGAGACCTTGCCTTTTATAGACCATCGCGCTTCAATGCACCACGGGCCTCCAACAAGCACTCAAGACTTTATCGTTTATAAAGGGCAGCAATTTGCAGTACACTGGAAACAGAAACCTTTCAGATTCAAGAAAGCGACACAAGGCCGACCTCCTCGGCTTGAATCTTTCTTTTTTCCTTTTCCTGTTTTCGGGCGGACATTGTCGCCCATCCTACTGGTCGCCAAGAAACCTCCAGTTGGCCACGAACGCATCCTTGACACAGCTGCAGGTTTAAGATGGAGTTCACCGGCTCGTTCACCTTCACCTTTTAATAAAGGGAGTTCTTTGTTCCTTTGGGTTACGTCGTCACGTCGTCTTGGGGAGATAATCGTCTCTGAAAGGCAGCACAACAGCAACACATTGGCTAAGATTTTCTTTTTCTTTCTAAGAGTTCTTTCAAGGCATTTCCTGGAGTTTCAAAGAAAAGGCTCAGTTCACCCAAATTGTAGCAAAAACAACATCTAGTGGCGTCTGGTCGGGCAAATGGTTTTGATTGGACCAGGTTTTGAGATATCTGTCTGAGATGTCTCCCCCCCCCCCGGTACAACGCAGATGAATGGGAATTGTTTTTTTTGTTTTTTTGAAAATGAAAATTCAAACGCAATATCTCTTCGTAGTAACTGATCATGAGCCAGAGTCGGGGGCCACATTCAAAGTATATGTAATCTGATTTGGTTGGATAGTGTGCCGCTGTATCTGTGTTATCTATTGCTGCCCTGTTTCCCTCTGAAATCCGACATCTATTGCACTTCTATCTATCCCGGGAGAGACATCCCTCCATCAGGTTTCTTCCTTTTTTCACCCCGTTAAAGTTTTTTTAAGCGTTTTGCTGAAAAAAAAATATGCTAAGAATAATCAGATGAGCAAAGAAGAAGTAACGTGTTGAAAGCGTTTTGAAATTCACGACCATAGATCATGAAGGTGAATGAAGGTGAGCCTGTTGGCTGACCGGGAGCTCGTTAAAGTTCTGTGTTTTGAGGACTGGACCGATACTCGAATCTAGAGTCAGGATATCTCAGGCTCTGCTGCTTCGATTTGGGAAATCCCCTTGTTTTATCAGCCACTTTAAAGCCCCTAACTTTATGAAAACACAATGCTCAATCCCTGGAATGCCCCTTTTATAAATGCACCAGCCTGAAGCAACGTTGATGGACGTTGGATCATGTTGAGGTATCACCATTTTTATTTGGGTATGACCCGACTGCCCTCTGGTGCCCTTCAACTCACAACTCTTCTGTTTTCAGAAGTAATCTATCTTCGATCTCGATGGGCGGTCAGCAGGAACTATTTCTAGAAAGTAATTCTCGTGAAACTGTTCAAAATAAGATATCGAACACTGATTGCGAAACAGTGCAAACTACTAGGGCTGCCCCTCTTAGTCAGTTAGTTTACTAATCGGCCGTTTTCGGTCTTAGTGGACTAAGATTTATTTAGTCAATCAGTCGTTTTCTTTGCTCTTTTCATGCTGAATGGGGTTATGGTTAGGGGATTTAATGTGAGGCTTTTGTGGGATTAACTTGTGGAGTTGACAAGATCGTATTTTAGTCGTCTCAGAGTTTCTTTGTTCGAGGGCGGCCCTACAAAGGACCGATGCAGTTTAGCTAATGAACATCTGGGATGCAACCACCAACCACAAACTAACGGCTAGCTCTGGCACGTGGCAACGTTTCAGCTCTGAAAGCAACCCCGTGGGTTCGCTGAGTGTCGGGGACACACGAGTCAACAATCACATGCTGAATCTGCTCGTTAGCATCAAAGAGCTGTGAAGACGAAAGCTTTGTCCGGTTCATTATCTCCCAACACGGAGCCTCTCAGCCCAATCTTCCTCCGGTAATTACTATCAAGTTCTTTGCAAAGGGAGGTAGGGATTTGACAAAGTAAAGCATAATGGCTCCACTGTGGAGCAAAAAAACAAAGAATCCACAGCTCAAATTAGGCTTTCTACTTTCAGATGAGAAGCATCCAGGCTCGAATGGAAAGCAAACGAGGCTGACATCTAATCTTGTTAGTCGAGGGGAAGTCGACGGCGTGCGCTTCGACATCCGCAACTCCAGCATCATTACGTGGCCAATCGGCAGGTCTTTCCGATAAAGGTGGGCTATTTTCAGCACCAACCTTGAGGCGAGTTACGAATCCATCGACATGAAAGGAACAGAGTCGCTGAGCTACAGGTCAGGAATCACTCCAGGTGTGAAAGGCACGATCTGCTCACAATGAGGCTGCTACGGTAACAAAGACAGGAGGGGGTGCTTTTATTGTGAAGCAGCCACAGGAAGTGTCGACTGAAGCTAAATCAACAAAAAGAGGAAAGAATCAAGAGGAAGGAAACGTTTAGACTAAAGTGTAATAACTCTTTGTTGACTAAAACTGGACTTTTTTTTCAGTTGTCTTTCACTAAAACTAGATTAAAACTATGAAAGATAGAAATGACTAAATGTGACTTATACTAATGAGCATTTTCATTTTAAATCTAAAATAGATGCCAAAATTAACTCTGACGTAACTGACGTAACTACGCTCCGTGGAGCCGAGTTCATTCGCTCCAAACCAGTCGATGGACACGTTCTTAAATTTGAAATTCTTTTTTTCTGTTGCTTTCTTGACAATTAAATGCAAACGCGACTAATGATACATTTCTTCCTTTTCTTCCGATCACCACTTGACACGTGGAAAACACATTTAGATTTACATCCTGGAAAGTTTCGATTTATCTAAATAAAAGAAATCCCGAAGTTTGACCCTCAAACTTCGTTAGAAACTACGAACTCCCACAGTTTCCTGCTGCTGTGCACCGAGCGGCTCCACTTGCTTCGCCACCTGAACGAGTATCAGATGGAGAGTTTTAATCTTTTGACTCCCCACACGTCACACATTTATTTTTACCCCGAGATTCAAATCAGCAATGCTGTGGTCACAAGTCTGCTTCTCTTAAAATGAGGCTTGAAATCATCATTTTGCATTTGGACGTCTTTCACATGTGAGAGCTGAAGTCAGACCGCTGGAACAAATCCAGCAAAGACGGACTTAAGAGCCATTAAATGTTTACCGAAAGCTTTTTATCTCGACGATCAATAACTGATATGGAACTTAAACAAGAAGAAGTCATTTTCACTGGATAAAACCTTCCAGGATGTTTTCTGAAGAAAAGAAAAAGAGGGTTATGACTGATATCACACCTTTTTTTTTTTTTAATCAAAAAGTTGTTTCCGACTGGCAGAGGAAGCCCTTCAGTTGACAGTAAACAAAAAGCCTTCTGTGGTGACAACAGCTCAGATCATGCTTCCACTTGTCGAGTGTGAACAGAAAAAAGGGGAGAAAATATAAAGAAATACTGTTCAATATGTTATTGCCAACAGGCAGCCGCTACAACAATCTTTGATATTTATTCAGATTTCTATTTAAGAGAAGCCCCAGATTGTTTTGAGGTAAAGAAAAAGAGCTCGACTGTATACTGTATACTTGTACACTAAACATTTCTCAATGACACACAGAAATACTGCAGCCGTTGCCTTCCGTTCTTTTCAGAACAGAAATCGGAAAAGAAATCGTCGTTTTTCGTGTTTTTTAATGCTGAATGACGGGTTCCCAAGAAACTCATGAACACATCTCTAGTAAATATAATAATAATATAATAGATTTAAAGTGGAGAAACTTAACCGACGGTATTCGTCAAACTAAGTGAAGAACGAGTAAAAACGTCTTTGGTCTTTGGAGGACAGCCCTAATTATTTCATGTTCCACAAACTAATGACAAAATAACACAAACTGTAGCATTAAAAGTAGTTACGAAACATCATTAATTAGCATTTCATTGTTTTTTTTATAATTAAATAACAAATAACTAGAATTGAATTGACTGTCAATTTACCGTTTATTAATGATGGTTATTATTAAGTGTTCACTTAATAATTAATCATATCATCAGTAACCGTCACACAGACAGAAACACACACAGATATCTAATATGATTCAGTGACTCACTGCACACACACACACACCCGCACACGCGCACACGCACACACACACACGCACACACACACACACACACACGCACACACACACACACACACACACACACACACACGCACACACACACAGTGCTGTTTAGATTAATTTCTTCATTAAGAATGTAAATGGCAGCAAAGAAAAACAATTCTCTGGGAGGACAACATGGCCGACATCTTAACATTAAAACTACAACACGAGGAGAAAACACGTATTTTTTCCTGCGTGTGTGACGGTAGAAATCATGTGTTGCAAATACTTCACCTTCTGTCCCTGTGTGCAGCACAAGAGAAGAAACATGCGTTATGTTGCTCTTTAAAGCGTCGACATCATCATGTAAATGTCGTGTCTTTAGGAGGTGTACTGTTTGCATTTCTACTGGGATAATGCATTTATATTAATATTAGTTATTTGGGACTGTATTTATTGATATTCTAATGGGGGAGAGAGAAAGAGAGAAAGATGGGGACACGTGAGTGGTTACGACACACAAAACTCTACCGCGAATATTTAAAAGGAGAATGAGACACAATGGAGACTAAACACAACAGGTGTGTGTGTGTGTGTGTGTGTGTGTGTGTGTGTGTGTGTGTGTGTGTGTGTGTGTGTGTGTAGGTTAGTGTGTGTGTAGGTTAGTGTGTGTGTGTATGTGTGTGTGTGTGTGTGTAGGTTAGTGTGTGTATGTACGTGTGTGTGTGTGTAGGTTAGTGTGTGTATGTACGTGTGTGTGTGTGTGTAGGTTAGTGTGTGTGTGTAGGTTAGTGTGTGTGTGTACGTGTGTGTGTGTGTGTAGGTTAGTGTGTGTGTATACGTACATGTGTGTAGGTTTGTTTGTGTACGTGTGTGTGTGTGTAGGTTAGTGTGTGTACGTATGTGTGTGTAGGTTTGTGTGTGTGTGTACGTGTGTGTGTGTGTAGGTTAGTGTGTGTGTGTGTAGGTTAGTGTGTGTGTGTACGTATGTGTGTGTAGGTTAGTGTGTGTGTGTAGGTTAGTGTGTGTATGTGTACGTACGTGTGTGTACGTGTGTGCAGGTTAGTGTGTGTGTGTACGTGTGTGTACGTGTGTGTGTGTGTGTACGTGTGTGTAGGTTAGTTTGTGTGTCTTTGTGTGTACTGTAAAATGTAATGCTTTACATTATGGGGACCTGCATTTTGTCTCCAAAAGGAAGACGAGTCCCCACAATGTGTCTGTGTGAACTGATTTATGGCCCCCAACACAAGTACCACACCAAACACACACACACACACACACACACACACACACACACACACACACTAACATTTTGTTTTGAATCAGCAGAATCATCAGGCAGCAGTACTGCACTAAACAATCTCATCTGGCCCCCACTTGACCTACATTTCACTTGAATTAAAACTCGCTCTGACCGGAGACACACACACACACACACACACACACACACACACACACAGTGACGTCATGCTTAGTGAACAGCTGAGCTACTGGACAGCAGAAAATCCAATTTGTGCAGGCAGGACTTGGCCACCTAACGCACCGAGGGGGGTAACACCCCCCCCTCCTCCGGCCTCCTGTCCAAACCGCAGCAGAGGGGCGGGCTGGTGTGTTTTAAGCTTTTAATGCCAGTGATTAAAGCCGGAGGCGAGGTTCGAGGTTCTCCGCTAAGCGCAGAATAAATGTGTTTTTTTTAACGCCGGAGCCGAGCCGAGCGGACAGATGTGGAGCATCCGTCGTCCGGAACAGATGTGATGATGTTTAATCTCCGCTGGATGCATCTTATTCCAGCTGTGCTCAAAATGTATTAAGGAATCTCTATGAGGCACTTCTACTTTATTATACTTTTCACAGTGAGGGGAGACGGAGTAAAAGAAAGCGAGGATGAAACAAAAGGCTCCAGCTTGAGTAGAACCGAGGCCTCGTCACGGCTCCCACCCGAAGTTTGTTGACTTCTCAAACAAAACTCTGTCTGAGTCTGAGACTCTTTTAAGAAATATTTTTGCAAAAACCTGCTGATAATGTCTCTGAATACATAGCGCTCCCTTCACAGCGCGACACACAAGACGACACGCATGTTTGATCATTACATGATGAACGGTTTCGCTTCTTCTTGAGGTTTTTATAATTTACTTCAGAGAGTCTCCACAAGAGCAAAGAGCTCACGCTACCTGCAGCTGT
>JACSYO010000184.1:312500-320000 GCA_016806645.1 Ophiodon elongatus | reverse complement strand
TCTCCATCCGTCTCCTCCCCCTCTCCACGTGAACACACGGCGCAGGCTTTTACTGAGGCCTCGTTCTAAACCCACTGATGACTAACTCTATGTTTATGTATGCATATGTGTGTGTGTGTGTGTGTGTGTGTGTGTGTGTGTGTGTTTGTTGTGCAGAGGCACTAAATGTCGCCACTGACGAACAGGGATAAGAGCAAAAACCCACAGAAGCCATTATGGTGTTAACCCCCCCCCCCCCCCCCCCCCCCCCTCCCCACCAAAAAAAGAATCCTGCCCAACATACATTGAGGCAGATTAATGGTGGTCCGCGTCCGGCCATAAGCCAGTGTTACATGAATACTGCACTTGCCCCTAAAACACACACTAATGACCACATGTGACATTTGCAGCGAAATTGCAGCTGTCATTAACTCCCACTTAAAAGAAAATACTAATAATGGAAAAGAGGAAGAAGGTCAAAGCCTCAGCCAACAGGGCAACATGAAATCAGTGTAAACATAAAACAGACAACATAAACAACAAAAGAGGTTGGAGAATATCAACTACTGTCACTTTAAATGCATCTTGCAGCTTCTTTTTTTTTTGTGTGTTGCAGAAATGTGCCGTTTGATTTTTCCCCCCAAATGAAATCCAAAGACGGTTCGATGTTCTGACCTGCAGTTTGAAGTGTATTTCCGCCACAAAATACATAATGGGCATAACAGAACTTAAATTCTTCGATTAAAAAAAAACCCTGTTGCTGCAGCAAAACGTCGGCCAGCAGATATTATATCACTATTATCACTGCTTTAAGGAACGGTACTGTGCAGATTCATACGGCTTCATCAGAGAAAAGTTCCAGCACTTTTAAAGTACCGACTGTCAACCGAAATGTTCCCGTCTCTGGAAGCTTTTATCATTACGTCTCACAACTAAGTAGGAACTTTCAAACTCAATATGAAGCTTAATATCAGCCCAGATGTCCCTGAGGTGGAGAGGAAGAGCAGAGCCAGGGTGAGCAGACAACGTTACCAACAAAGCTAAAACAAAACCAAGTTCTCCCTTCACCTCTCATGGTACCCAGCCACCACGAGGATTAACCCAGAGAGTGTCACCCCGACGCAACGGAGGTAAAGGGAAGTCAGTTAGTTCGTGGTCCTCAAAGCAATCATCTCTTTCCAGAAACAGTGACCTGGTGACACTGGGAGCTTCTAAAAATGTTGAAAGTTGAAGAAAAAATTAAATAGAATCTACATGACTAGAGTAAGTGAAAAAAAACATGTGGTTTTCTTTGTTATTTTGGGTGAATCATTCCTTTAAAATGGAGAAAATTAACATTACAAAATGACAACAACAAAACAAGGACCCACAAACTTTTAACTTCAGCAACCAAATCAAAAGCAGCTGCTTCAATATGAGCTTTATAGCAGAGAACAACCAGTTTGTTATGTAAATACTTTTTCCTGCACACACACACGCGCACACACACACACACACACACACACACACACACACACACACACACACACACACACACACACCCTTAAAGACACAGGGACGATTTAACATCTTTTAGCCTGAACAGCATCAGACAGATGTGAGGATTGGTTGAAATCTGGGTGACTTAACGAGGTCAGGAGGCCCAGGGCCGATGGGACAAAAACATATTTTTGGACTCCAGTACATGTGTGTGTGTGTGTGTGTGTGTGTGTGTGTGTGTGTGTGTGTGTGTGTGTGTGTGTGTGTGTTAAATGTATATAATGTGTGTGTGTGTGGGACATTATGGCATCATATGATTTTCACACAAAGTTGTGCTGCTTACGGTTCGACGGACAAAGGAAGTGATTCACAGGCAGCCGGGCACACAAGGAGTTATGGAATGAATAAAAGAAATTCCCCTAAAACACACAAAGATGATTCTTGGGAGCTGGTTGACTTGTTCATTGACCTGCAACTTTAGCTTTAGGGACATGCAGATTTCATGGGACTTTTTTGGTGTTTGATTTGATTTGTTTTAAATTTAGATTTTGAAAGAGTGAAGACCTGTCGTCTGAGATATTCAAAAGGTCACTTTGTTTGTGATAGCTATGTGACGTGTGGAGTGGTGGTCATACGTAACATTCATGCAATTGTCTTGATTTGTCTCGTTGCGAATCGAGAGGGGAACAATGTGTCATCCGTAGCGGAAACAAGAGTCCAAACAGAAACAGTTTGCGGTCAATAACGGAAATAAAACAGTCAATAAAATATGTTGTCACCAAATGTTTTCCAGAGTGTGAATCCCTGCAACTACGAGAGGTCATAAATCATAAATGAACACAACAAATATTATAGTACGAGAGATTACCCGTGGACAGACTGAAAACATAATCTCCTGGCAAAGATAATAACTGACTGTTAGCTGTTATTTTTAATGCCAATGTTTGTTGTTTTTTCTTAAATGCATGCATGTAAGCAAAGAAACAACCCCCATCTAAGAACGTTGATTTCGTGGTACGGCATACACTATTTCATTCCACAAATATGGCAGCGGCAACCATTTTCTTTCAACCTTCCCCCGCCGCCCCCCTCCCTCCCCCACCCCCCCCCCCCAAAAAAAACATGTTTCTTAATTAATTTGAGACAACGAGCAGGCTGTCCAATTATAGAGGCATCATCCGACTCACTTCCTGCAGTTCAGTGATCGTTCCAGCTTCAGCCGGTGAGTAATTAAATTCCCGGGATGTTTTCTGGAGTAAAACAACAGAGAGCAGGTTTTTTAAGCGAGAGACCTCTCAGCAGGTTTGGTGATCGTTGGATTCGAGGAACTTAATCAACTGTACACCGAACGCCTTTATTAATAAGCTACAAATCCCGTCCTCGCTAACCTCAACGTAACTTCTCACCTTGTAATTGCGTAGACGTGTACTCCGGGCTGTGATGAGTACACGTGCAGAAGAGCAGCGACAGTCTTTTAAAGTCAAACTGCATTGGAAAGAAACCTCAGAAACGTATTGCCGATCCCTTAAATTTGAGTGTTTGTGACTCTCAGATTGGACCGTTCGAGCCCTTCCACCTCCAGAGATGAAACATTAACTTCATATCTACATGAAACACTCACGCTGTCTCCAACAGCGGGATCCTGAGTGGTCACGGACCACAAACACGAGACAATAAGTTTTAAAAGGAAAGGCTCGTGGGTTGAACCTGGGACTCGGATATCGTGTTTGTGTTCCTCTGAGAGTCACATGACCCGGTCAACAGCTGCAGGCAGAACGAAGCGTCCGGCATCGCCATCGGTCCGCTTCATCGTCACGGAGACGAGACGCCCAAGGGTCATAAAATCTGATTCAATTTGAGAATGTAAAGTCTTTAGTTACACATTCCTTCATTTTGGCTCCAAAAGGGAGCCGCGTAGAGATCGCATTTCTTTCCGCCGCTTTATTTCGCAGCGTTTTAGAAAAAAAGACAAGTTTTAAACATCATTTGGTGTCTGTTGCGATAACAATCATCTTCCAGTTTTTTTTTTTATTACCTCGGGTCCACAGTGCATCGCGAAACAAGAGGGATCAGCTTTGCTTTCCACCTCCAACGACCACGTATGTGAGCAATTTAGCCGGTAAGTAAAATGTTATCAGAACTGATAGGAATGACCAAAAAAAATGACATCCAGGTTGTAAAGAGAGAAAAAAAAGAAGAAAGAAATTGCCTGACGGTGTCGAGCATTATCAAAATCATTGTTTGAATTTATTTTGGTTTGGTTTTCAACAACTTTAGGTCGTGGAAATTATAAATGACATAATTATTTGGAAATAAAATACAAAGATTTTCAAAACAATCAACTAAAAGTCTTTCTTTTTTTTTCTTTTCTAAATGACCACAAAAGAAGCAAACAATGGTTTTGGGTATCTATACCAGAAAACCAGTCACATGACCACGAGGGTTTTTAATTCGTATCGTGTAACGAGAGAGAAAGTGCAAGAAAGAGGAACGGAAATTCCTCATGCACCTGCACGGCCAACACTCACGTGCACGGCCAACACTCACGTGCACGGCCAACACTCACGTGCACGGCCAACACTCACGTGCACGGCCAACACTCACGTGCACGCGCACACACCAAATGTTGAGAGCCTGAGATCTGAATCCATTTTGGTGCTGAGGCTAAGTGCTGCAGTGAGTTTAATAGGGGGCAACCATGTGACACACACACACACATACACACATACACACACACATACACACATACATACACACATACATACACACATACACACATACATAATTGCAGACACACATACACATGAGCTCGTGTGTGTGCACAGACACACACAGATACGTCCATATGGCTGCTTTTAAGTCGTCTTCACACTCACCCACGTACACGCGCACACACACACACACACACACACACACACACACACACACACACACACACACACACACACACACACACACACACAGTGCTAACCTTCAGTGAGCGCGCCCAGAAAAAAGGAGGTCATAAAATGGAAATATCTACGTATATGTCACTGTTGGCTCACAGAGACAACACACACACACACACACACACACACACACACACACATATTGTTGCGGACAGTAGTACACAGTTTAACCATCAAAGTGTGAAGTTAGGTTTTTACTGACGATTGTTATCAGGAGATCAGTTCATTGAAGTTTTCCGGTCGCAGATCTCCGATGACGTCACGTTTGTGAACAAATCTGTGTTGAGATCAGCTGGTCAACGTTAGCAGCGCCGCTAACGGCTAACGTACGGAGGTTCCATTGACTTACATTATGACGTGTTCAAGCTCTGTTACGTACAAATTAAGTAAATTATAATGTTACTATGATGTGTTCATCTAGTGAAATGTAGTTTAATTATACTATAAACTATAAATAAAGTAAAAGGATAACATTTAGGCTTTGGGACAGTTGAAATGATTTTTCGGGACGTTGGTGAAGAAAAATAATTTGGAGAATTGTATAGCAGCTAATCGGCGACAACAAAATAATAATAACGTGATCAGAGCGCGTCTAAAAGTTGAGTCAAATTAATTCAAAAGCAGCTACGAGCTACGTATCACAGTACCCGTGTTAGCTTTGTGTTTCCAGCGTGATCTTCGGTACCAGATGTAGGGTTTTCTTTTATTTCTGCTTTTTCAAAATTTATGAATGATTTTCAAAATGATGAAGACATTCATGAACGACGCTCATCGTCACCTGTGAGCTGAACGCTGCCCTCCGAAAGCTAATGAGCCTGATGTGGGGTTGCTGGGTTTACTGTAATCCGGATCGACCCCATGTGAGATCCACAACTACTGTTTGTATGCCGACGAGTCAAGAAGCAGTTTGCATCCACGTCCGTCATGAAATGTCGTCAAAATCATCCTTTTAGACGTGTTTTTGTGACGTTGTCACGGTGACCTTTGATCTCAGAGTCTTTCACTGGGTTTTGCAAACGTTTCCCGAAGCGCTCGTTTTTCTCCTCTCCGGGTTTCAACGAGGCTTTTTGTTCTCGTGGTGTCGGAGTACGGATGTAGGCAATATGGCCAAACGCTTCTTTCACGATATAGGTCATTTCATATCTCGATAATAATATTCATGACGTCATTGCACGTTTTGTTGAAGTTCAATGAATAAATAGTCGATATAAAACAACTCCTGTGTGAATTAAAAACAGTTCCTTAAAGAAAAACATAAAAACACACACATATATATATATAGGTATATCTATATCTATATATATATGTATATATACACACACACACACACACATAAATAATATATATATATCCAAGTATTCATATTAAGATTTATTAGTTTGATTTAACTGAGTTTGATCAGATTTTATGAGAAATTAGAGTTACTATGTCCTTGTTATTATCAATTTAGACGAAATAACTGTGTAACACGATATATTGATATAAGTCCATTGAAAGACGATAACTTATCATTTCTAAATATTTTCACGTTCTATGTTGTAGCAATCGGAAAATTGAGTTTCCCAACTGAGAATATTAATGTGGACATCAGTTATACCACACCTTCAATTTACAGTGCTACTGTAAATCTACTGAAAGATAAGGAGAGTCATGATTTTGCCAAGATATTCATTCTTCTAAAAAGAGATAACCCTGATAACCCTGATAACCCTGGGCGTGTCCTCTTGCAAGCTTGCAGCAAAACAAATAAAAAAAAGGGTTGCCAAGAGACATTTTTTTATGGATTTCAAGCGTTCAGACGGCAAAAACACGCTGGAGAAGGGAAAAAAACTGAGAGCACGATTCAGATCTCACAATCTGAAATTCCCCGTTACGGATCTGTGCGCTCTTTAAAATGTTGACGAGCAGCTCAGAATTTGTTATGCGCTCCCTCTAATGTCATCAATACACTTCCGTACACGCAGCGCAGCGTTCCCAAGGGAGCTTTAACAACTGGTCATAAATATTTCCCTTTTTGCAAATCAAAGGTCTGGTGAACTCTCTTAGAGTGTGTGTGTGTGTGTGTGTGTGTGTGTGTGTGTGTGTGTGTGTGTGTGTGAGAGAGAGCAGCTCAAGAGTTCAATATTTGCACAGCAGCAGAGGAGCCTCCTTGCATTAATATTTGATGATATTATCACTAATATGGAGGAATGTTCTCTTACATGGCTCCGCCTGCAGATCAGCAGCAGCAGCACACACACACACACACACACACACACACACACACACACACACACACACACACTAAGTCGCTCCTCTCTGTGTGTGCAGAGCTCTATCTATCCTTGAACTGTTCCCGAAAACAACCACCTGCCCAATTTGTCTTCAGAGTCCAAAGGTGTCGGTCCAAAGAGCCGCTGATAGGCCGCGACACACCTTCGCTTCACAAAATGTTCTCGACTCATTAACCACATCCAAAACTGACGCGCTGCACGTGACGGCAATGTGACTGTGAGAGAGCAGCACTCCAACTCAGTTTGAGCAACTCGCAGTTTTCTAAGGATTTAACCCTTAAAAAACATCCTGGTTTTAGAGGCTCCCAAAAAAAAAAGATCCAAACAGGAAATTCCTGCCTAATAATGTTTCATGAGACTTTGCTGCTTAGCTAACGACAATAAGAACACAGCAGTTGAACAATGTACCGTAAATATGAGGCTGCAGGCAGCAGCCGGGTAGCTTAGCTTAGCATAAATCCTGGAAAACACATTTCTGACCTCTGATGTTTTCATTCGCTTCCGTGGCCTCGTAAAAAGGGTTTTGCACAAAAGGTGAACGCCGTGGTTTTAACCTTCCAAACGCGTGAACTGGTTTTGTAATGAAATCACATGGCTTTGAAAAGATATTGGGGAAACCTGCAAAAAGGATCATAATGCAGCAGCGTCTCACAAAATGTAATGAACCAATTCATCAAATCTCACCTGAACAATATCTAAAATGAGATAAAAAAAAAAAAAAACACGGACAATGTTTCCATTTGATCTCTCGGCTGCGAGACTCCGCGTTACAGTTCTGCGAATAATTTTAAAAAGTGATTTATCCGTTTACCAAAGCTGCG
>JACSYO010000184.1:305000-307500 GCA_016806645.1 Ophiodon elongatus | reverse complement strand
CAGACCTTTAGCAGCAGGGCTAAACTGTAATGTTCCTCTTGAGGGAAGCAAATAAAAAAGGTGTGTCAAAACTAAGTTAAAAGGTTAATTACATTGCATTTTGTCTATTTTATTTACTCCTAGAACCTGGTTGACCCACGAACATGTTTGTGACAGATATATCATGTTGGCTAGAAACTAACAGGAAAATTATTTAAAGGGTCAAATAAAATCTAAATTGATTTGTGAATTTTATGGCTTTAAAGAAAACATATACGGAAATGGGCTTTTAACATCCTTAATCCTCTCGAATATCAACGTTGTTATCAGCCTCAGCACCAGTCAGGCTCAGCTGTCTCTAGAAGTCTGGGCCCGATAGTCCCGCTAGAGGAGCGTTGAAGGAGGAGCTCACCAAAACCACAAGACGTCCCATCACAGTGTGTGTGTGTGTGTGTGTGTGTGTGTGTGTGTGTGTGTGTGTGTGTGTGTGTCGAGGGTTTGGCATCGCGGCTTGCTCACAACTTGAACTTGAGAAAAGAGCTCTTTTCCCACATCAAGTACGGTTGATCCGCACCGTGGTGATTAATTATGCCGCTCCGCACCCTCGAGGACGCATCATCATCATCATCATCATCATCATCATCATCATCTACGTGACATTTTGTTTATGTTGACGCTACAACGTAGAACAATGTCCCCCGATCGTAACATCCCAAGCCGAGGGCTGTCACGTTAACCGCAATATTGCAATTGCCAGCCAACCGCTTTCTTCTTCTTCTTCTTCTTCTTCTTCTTCTTCTTCTTCTTCTTTTTTTTTTTTACGGTTCTTTTCTTCATATTTATTTCTTCACAGTAGAAGAGCCGCGTATCTACGCAGCGCTCTGAACCGCCAGCAGCGTGACGCGGCGTTGATGTTCAACTTTGGGTAAATGTGATAGCAGCTTTTATTTAACGCGGCGCCGTCACTTTATTTCTGTTGACCAATCACAATTGAGGAGGGGCGGGTCAATTACCACAAAGACAGAGCTTCACATCCAACAGGAGGAAAAAATTAATACCTCTCTTTTCCTTTTTTACTTCTGTGGATATTCTGTATCACAGCGACCCGACGCCGAGAACAAAACCCCGCTGCACGTCATCGACCTTCTGTGTTCTGCATTTAATTTGTTTTAAAAATGCCGTTTTTTGTATTATTTAAAAAAGCATCAATATCCGTCACGTTAGCCGAACAATAAAGCTTATTTATGAAGCTCTAAAATTAGGATAAATTAAGTAATTTGAAGTAGGAAACAAATAAAGCATATTGTGCTGTTTAGCCGTGACAGACAATGCAAGCGGACCTTATGCATTATGCCTACTGTTTATGTTTTGGAGACGAGAACAAAGTTCCTCCTTCATCAGCCGCGGCTGAGCAGTTCAGAGGAAGTGTTTGATTTGAACAAAATTCTCCTTTCCACAGAGAGCCGGAGCGAATGGACAGGAAGTGATTCAGTGCTTTGTTCCACAAGGTCTCCTTTCTCCCAAATTATCTTTAAAAAAAAAAATGTCAGTTATCCTTATAGCTGGTTTTGGACTCGTAGACGGAGACGCCCGGAGACCCGAAAGTCTGGTCAGAGTCAAAACCCCGTTTACATATTCTTCAATCAGGCTTTTCCTCTTTTAAATGTAAATTTTTTTTACCGGTTTTAATATTTCCTTTTCGCAAAACCTCATCTTCTCGAAAGACACCAAGTCGATCTGCGGGAAATAAAGACGGTGCTCTGCCCGTTGTGTTGCTAAACCCCGGTGTCTCCCGTGTGTGAAGCGGCCGCAGAGGGTTTAACATGCGTCTCCACGTCGCGTCCAAGGCCAAAATCATAATGAAGTCGCATTCTGTCTTTGAATTGCAAATAATTGCCTTTTGTTTCCGAGTCATTTGTTGTGCAAACCTCATCCATCACGTGTCCTCCCGGGGGTTTATTTTCATTTATAAAAGCAACACAGCTTCCTAAACACTCCCTCCTCCCACCCTCTCTCTCTATTGTTCCAACTCGCCCATCTGTCTCTCTCTTTGAGGAACTACATTTCCCAGGGTGCACCTGCGGGCAGCAGCAGTCGTAGTGGCCTGGCGCGCTGCCATACCCAGCGGGCGATTCAACAAACACACCCGAATTAAACTGAGAGGACACACACACACACACACACACACACACACACACACACACACACCTTAAAGCTCTGCTCAACAACCATAACATTTGATTCACAGTTAACACACAATTAAAACTTTGTATTTATCCAGAGTATGTTTAATTATAATCAATTAAATCTGTTTATTTATGTCTCCTTCAAGTGGAGCCTAAAATATTTAATTGTTTTTAATTTTATATAAAACATTTTGGTGACACCACTTGTGATGAGCAGTGACAACGAGCTGCACTAACGACACCAGAGGGACTTCTTCTTCTTCCCTACATTCTTATATTCATTCAAACCAGCTTTATTATGGATTCTGTCAAAGGACCAAAGTCATTCGGTTTGT
>JACSYO010000184.1:267500-300000 GCA_016806645.1 Ophiodon elongatus | reverse complement strand
AAGACAAAACAAAACGGTTAAAAAAACAATAAATTGACATGCGAATTACTCGCAAGACCTTGGTTTGGCTACTTTTTCTGTAACCAGTGTTGCATTTACGTTTCGTGGAATTCGCAAGCTAACTAGCTAGCTGAACCAGGAGAGTGAAGCCAAAGCTTCATGTGTTAAAGCTGCATTCTCTCTCCTGACCACCAGGGGGCGACTCCTCTGGTTGTATAGAAGTCAAAGCTTCATGTGTTAAAGCTTCATTCTCTCTCCTGACCACCAGGGGGCGACTCCTCTGGTTGTATAGAAGTCTATAGAAAATGACTCTACTTCTCTCTTGATTTATTCCCTCAGTAAACATTGTAAACATGAGTTTATGTCTCAATCTCTAGTTTCAAGTCTTCTTCAATACAGCATGATGTTCATTTAGTAAATTATGGTCCCTTTAGAGTCAAACAGACCATAAAGCAGAGGATGCTTTAGGGGCGGGGCTACAAGGTGACGTATACGTTGTCTCTACGTCTCTTCTCCGCATTCCAAATATGGTAAGTTCTGTTTATCGGTTGCAAAAAAACAACAACATGGCAACGGCCAAATTGCCGAACTCTGACCTTCCAAAACATCAGTCCACAAACCAACGGGTGACGGGTGTCCACTTCTTATACAGTGTACGGTCTCCACAGAAGGACTAGCTAGTTACCTAACGATACCCGTCTCCATGAGCCCCCCCCCCCCTCCCCACTGGCGTGGCTGTAACCACAACAACTAACACCAATCTGCACTTTTCTTTTTGCGCAAGTCAAATGACCACGAAATAAAAGAACAATGTCCTTCTGCTCCTGTTCTATTTCTGTGGGATTAGTCACCAGAGAAACCCTCGAGAACCCACCTTTACATCTCCACTCATCTTCAGCTCAACCGGTGGCGTTCTTACAGAACAGCTCTGAAGTGTTGGAAGTAGAAAAAAAAAAGAAAAAGAAAAAGCAATCTGCCTCTCTCCCTCTCTCTCCCTCTCTCTCCCTCTCTCTCTCTGCAACAACCTTTTCAGCGATCAAATTAGCTTCTCTCTCTCTCTCTCTCTCTCTCTCTCTCTCTCTCTCTCTCTCTCTCTCTCTCTCTCTCTCTCTCTCTCTCTCTCTCTCTCTCTCTCTCTCTTACCCAGAATATGTGCCAAAGGAATCAGCAGTCGCGCTTTAATTGCTACCAATTAATAATGTTAACCTTTCTCTGGCATATAGGCCGGCCCGTATTATGAGTACACAGCGCGGGGCGAGACGAGGAGCCTCATCCTCTCACGTCTCCGGAAACAAACCGGAGGATTCTGGGACCAAATGTCACGGCGCGAGGGTCACCGTTAATAACAAGGCTGTTAAACACAACGACGTGCGGCTCGTGACTAAAGCGCGGTTCGTTTTAATTGCCGGCACACGTTTTTTTTTTTTTTTTGTTTACGAATACAAATCCTTTCTTTCTTCACGCTGTCGCCTGGTTTCTGGAGTTTGACAGCTTCTCGAATATGTCAAGAGTTTCAAGTTGCTTGGACTCAAGATTTTTTTGCGGTTGACAAAAAAAAAAAGATGTTCAAGCAAACATTGTGTCAACAACTGTGTCTCAATGGGGAGGATGAGAGGTCTGATATCATAGTAAATTCTGATTATTTGGGGGTTTTCCAGCCATAGTAATATCTGGATATCTGCCATTTCACATATATGGCAAAAAATAAATAAATAAATGGCCCAAAACGAACCAAAATATATGTAAAAATAAAATTCCTCATGACAAACTGTCTCATGACGCTCAGACTCCAATCTGCTCCTCAGCAGAGCAAAATATGATGAGCAGCGATGAGCAGCGATGGGGAATATGCACACACCCTATATACACACACACACACACACACCCTATATATACACACACACACACACACACACACACACCCTATATACACACACACACACACCCTATATACACACACACACACCCTATATATACACACACACACACACACACACACCCTATATATACACACACACACACACACACACCCTATATACACACACACACACACCCTATATACACACACACACACCCTATATATACACACACACACACACACACCCTATATACACACACACACACACCCTATATACACACACACACACACACACCCTATATACACACACACACACACCCTATATACACACACACACACACACCCTATATACACACACACACACCCTATATACACACACACACACACACACACCCTATATACACACACACACACGCACACACACCCTATATACACACACACACACACACACACCCTATATCAACACACACACCCTATAGCCACGCACGCACACACACACACACACACACACCCTATATACACACACACACACACGCACACACACCCTATATACACACACACACACACACACACCCTATATCAACACACACCCTATAGCCACGCACGCACACACACACACACACACACCCTATAGCCACGCACACACACACACACACACACACCCTATATCCACACACACACACACACACACACACACTATATTCACACACACACACACACTATATCCACACACACACACACACACACTATATCCACACACACACACATACACCATATCCACACACACACACTATATCCACACACACACACACTATATCCACACACACACACACACACACACACACACACACACACACACACACACACACACACACACACAGCTCCCCATATAGAGCTGCAGCATTAAGCTCTGTGCTGTCTGTATCCTCTGTGGTATCATTATGATATTACTACACGATATTCAAGGTGCATTTATCATGCTCATAGTATCTCTATCGACTTATGTATCACTACAGGGAGTTATGGTCTCACTCTGGTATTTGAATAACATCCTTCCGGTGTTTATGCCAGGACTACATTTTAATCTGGGCAATCCTCAAAAAAATGTGTTCCACTTTTTAAAAAGAAAAAGGGTCCGACGCAGCATCTCCTGCTGCCTTTGGCTCCCACCCTGTGAAATCATGAAACCGTATCAGACCGTAAAGCAGAAGCAGGCCACGAGGCAGGTGCAGTGCTCTAATTAAAATGCAAAGAAATTAGGTTACTTCTGTTATGTTTTGGGGGGTGTAAAGATAGAGATTAAAGGAGGAGCTGATGGAGGAGGGAAAGCCTTTTGTTTACACTGCTGATCGGGATTCCTCTCGGCTTCATGCTGGAGGTCAAAGATCACCCAACCTTTTAATGTGACACTGCATCTCCTCATTAGGAGGTTTTCTTACTTAAAAAAAAAAAAGAAAAAAAAAAAAGCCCCGCTAGCCTGCTCGGAATGAGGCCATGCGGGTCGTTACGAAGCGCTCGGGTGGGTAAGTAGGTGACAGTTCAACGCGCAACATCTGGACGCAGAAAGTGCAAATCCCCCCCAAAAAAACAACAACAAACAAGCGGAGGCGCGAGACCGCGACTCTGCAGCCGCCGGTGCTTCTGCGGTGCTGATGATGGTGCTGATGATGGTGCTGGTGGTGCTGGTGGTGCTGGTGCTGGTGCTGGTGGTGCTTCTATACCTTTCATACCGCCGCCGATAAAAGCCAGATTAGAGGAGCCGGGGCAGAGAGCCGAGGAAACGCGGAGAGGTTATGAGATCAGAGGCGATGAGAAGAGTGGAAGATAATCTTGCCATAACATCGGGATAGGTCGATGTAACCGGATTAAACTGAGCTAATGAAATACACCAGAAATGGAGGAAGGGGGGGGGGGTTTGGGGGGTGGGGGGGTATGGATGAGGAAATCCAAAATAAAAGCCGACATGAAGCAATAAGAAAAAGCAGGGAGAGGTCAGGAACTGCTTCTTTTTTTGTTTGTTTTTTAATCAGGTGTCCAACGAAACAAAGACTCACACGTGCCATGGCCACTGCTGTTAATTGTCCCGACAGTGCCAGGGAGATTAACATTTTTTATTTTTCTTTAAAACTAAAAATTCATAAATCTATCTGAATGCAAACTGCGCCCGGACAGACTTTCCCAGGAGCGCCGTCTCAACAAGTACCGATCCCGGTTGGAGAGAAGAGGGAAGAAAAGGCGAGCTTTTGGAGGCATTCCTCCCCGTCGACCCCCGCCTACACCTTCCCCCTAAAATACAAAATTATTCCCTCTGACATTTCCCCCAATGCAGCAATGCGCGCTCCCAAAAGCCGATAGCCAGGGAAGTGGAGGAGGCGGAGGAGGAGGAGGAGGAGGAGGAGGAGGTGGGGGTGTCATGTTTGGAGATTGAGAGCGCGCACTGCCCCACCACCACCACCAGCAGCAAGAAAAAAAAAAAGAAAAAAAAAAGAAACTCAACACGGCGGCGCGCACACGAAGCACGCGCCTGCCTATAGCGGGGAAGCCGATTGGCCGAGGCGCAGCTCCATCTGCGCACGTGACATGCCCCTGCTTACAATAAATAAACAGCCATGGAATAATGTATAGAAATATATATATTAAAAAATACCCGCGGTGGCTCCCAAACTCTGACTAAAACAACAGTCGCGAGCACAACGCGTGCAGGTGGAAACACCTGTCAACACGCCGGACACGAGCCCCAAAACTTAGAGAGCTGCATTTTTTGGATGTGTCCGGTTAGGAGGCAGGCGGCGCCAGGCAACAGCCGTGCGTAACACACACACACACGCGCGCGCACACACACACACACACACACACACACACACACACACACACAAAAATGACAGCTTCACATAGAGCCTATAGGTTTTCCGGTGGACATTACAGCCACGGCGATCCGCTCCGCGGAAAACAAACAGGCGAACACACAGTCACCGGCACCCGGCGGCCGCCCGGAACCGCGCCACGCACACGCGCGCACACAACGCCAAGCGAGCTTACCTACACAGTGAATGAGTTTGTGCCTCCAAGAGTCAAGTTCCTGCCGAAAGCCGCGCCTCTCTACCGTGCATTGCTGCCTTTTGCACAGACTCGCCATTTTCTGTCGGCCCCTCCCGTGGGCGCGCACATACTGCTGGGTGCTTCCCTGCGCGCACGTCACCGGTGGGTTTATATTCTAGGGCTGGGTGGAGTGAGATATGAGGGGGACGGGGCTGCAGCATCCCCCTTTTCTACGGCGCTCATTTGTCCCACCCACCAAAAGCGCCCCTTCCTCCTCCTCCTCCTCCTCCTCCTCCTCCTCCTCCTCCTCCACCCCTCCCAGCATCTCTGCGCGAGCATGTGCTGTCATTGGTCGTTTATTGGGATGTTTGTCTGTTTTAACGTTGTGCAGTGTGCAGCACATGGCGCCTGTGCTCCAAATGTGCCGTGGCTCAAAGCTATGTGTGTCAAAGGGCGCGCGGCTGTGCTGCGGATTTAAAATGCGCATGAAGACGCTGCATTGTTTAAATTAACAGACACGTCGTACGGTGCACCTCTAGACCGCGGCAGTAAACAAACCGGAGCCGAGGTTCGAGAGACCACGCGCACAAAGAGGCGCTGTTGTCACAAACTGCCCAAGTATTGTTTTTCTGAGGGAAATAAAAGAGCCCGCAGACCCTCAGAGACCGTAGGCAGACCGCGAGGGTCCCAAACAGCTCACGGTGCGTCTTTTTTCTCCTTTCCAGGAAACCCCGTCAATTCAACCCTCATCACGAATATTCACGTGCACTAATGTTCTCATCTAGCCAATTAAAGGATTACCTCAAATTCTCTTTTCAGGGATTATGTTGCTTTTCATTACTGAGCGCTATTAAGCCAATTAATAAACGCGTAAGTTCGGTGTGTCTCCACCCATCCACTGCACCTCCAGCGCAGGAATTGCCACAACGGGGCAAATGTTAAAAAAAAACACTTTGTTCCAGATGTTGTGATTTTAGAAATATTGATGTCATTAGAATCTTTCATACTTCATTTCTTATTTTTCCTACGAGATCTGTTTTATTTTTTCAAAGAAATGTAAACTGAAATCAAGAACTCTTACAAACACAACATGACAAAAAAAAAACTCAATAACATACTGTCCCACAACTATACCTTTAATAGTCTGAGAAGACAGGAAAGAACATGGGACATTGTTTGGAAATGACAGACCAGGAAGTGTTCCAACATTAAGATCCAAATGCTTTCAGCTGCTTCTCAGTGCTGCTGCATACAGTTCAGGTGAGAAACACTCAGACTCAGTCCTAAAATACTGACACCACAGGGTGCTCAGGTCAACACCACGGACACAGGGTGCTCAGGTCAACACCACGGACACAGGGTGCTCAGGTCAACACCACGGACACAGGGTGCTCAGGTCAACACCACGGACACCACAGGGTGCTCAGGTCAACACCACGGACACAGGGTGCTCAGGTCAACACCACGGACACCACAGGGTGCTCAGGTCAACACCACGGACACCACAGGGTGCTCAGGTCAACACCACGGACACAGGGTGCTCAGGTCAACACCACGGACACCACAGGGTGCTCAGGTCAACACCACGGACACCACAGGGTGCTCAGGTCAACACCGCGGACACCACAGGGTGCTCAGGTCAACACCATGGACACAGGGTGCTCAGGGCAACACTACGGACACAGGGTGCTCAGGTCAACACCACGGACACCACAGGGTGCTCAGGTCAACACCACGGACACAGGGTGCTCAGGTCAACACCACGGACACCACAGGGTGCTCAGGGCAACACCACGGACACAGGGTGCTCAGGTCAACACCACGGACACCACAGGGTGCTCAGGTCAACACCGCGGACACCACAGGGTGCTCAGGTCAACACCACGGACACAGGGTGCTCAGGTCAACACCACGGACACCACAGGGTGCTCAGGTCAACACCACGGACACAGGGTGCTCAGGTCAACACCACGGACACCACAGGGTGCTCAGGGCAACACCACGGACACCACAGGGTGCTCAGGGCAACACCACGACACAGGGTGCTCAGGGAACACCACGGCCAACCAAAGCGGGAGGATCATGCCCTCTCTGAAAAACTGCCCCTAGTCGAGGGAATTTAGTCAACGATGAAAATGTGTTTTTAGTTTCTTAAAAACCACCAGAAAGCAACTGATGTCCTTTGTGACGCGACGCTGCATGAAGTATGACAACGAGCGGAGAAGAGAAAGAGTCCACGGGAATCATTCTCACGGCACTTTGTAAATCTCACTGCTCAAAGAGGGAAATGGAGCCACGTAGAACCTTAAGAGAGATTTTATTTGTAAAGTCGGTAGCGCTCTATTACAAAATGACTTGTGCTTATTACAGAACGTAAGAACGGATCCTCATATAACGGCTCGTATGATGTCTTACATATCACGCCCTCCCTCTGAGTCCAGCAACACGTGTCAATTTCAACTTGTTGTGTCTTTTCAAGATAAACTGGAAAATACATCGTGAGATTCAGGTGGCGAAACTAATGCAGGTTATGTTCAGGTTATGTTCAGGTTATGTTCAGGTTATATTCAGGTTATGTTCAGGTTATATTCAGGTTGTGTTCAGGTTATGTTCAGGTTATATTCAGGTTGTGTTCAGGTTATGTTCAGGTTATATTCAGGTTGTGTTCAGGTTGTGTTCAGGTTATATTCAGGTTATGTTCAGGTTATATTCAGGTTATGTTCAGGTTATGTTCAGGTTATATTCAGGTTGTGTTCAGGTTATGTTCAGGTTATGTCCGACCCTCACCCCGGGCGTAGTCACGGTGACATCACCCGTTGGCTTGTGGACCGATGCTTTGAAACCTCGAGTTGTTGTTGTTGTCGTTGTTGTTGTTGTTGTTGTTGTTTTTGCTGTTGTTGTTTTTTTCAACCGATAAACGGAAGTTACCATATTTGGAGATTGGGACCACAAACTGAATTTTATTGTGCAACTCTGTCGTACAGTGACAAATAAAAACCCTTTAACCTTGTAATGTTTTTAATGAACCAAGCAATCAATATTAATATCTATTTTTCTTTACTACTTTTATACATAACAGTCCTGTCTGTTTTACCTGTTTGTGCCTAGCTGTTATTCATAGCTCAATGTTGGTTCTGGCTTATTAATGAATAACCCCCCCTCCCCTCAGAGAGACAAAATCAGGGCGGATTCTTTAATTTCATTTGGGTCACCTTGATTATAATTTGTCTTCTTCTTACAGACTTATGATCTCCACGTCACCTCATTGAACAAACCACTCACAGCGCGTGAGTGCAGCGGTTTCCGCGCACGTGGAGAACAAATAAATCAAGTTCTCCCCAAAACGCGTCTAATCACCAAATTGAAACAGGAAACGAGACGGCGTCGTTAAGAGGAAACCTCGCTTCCGTTTTTATAATCCTACAGAGACGGTGGGCAAAAAAAAAATAATAATAAAAATAAAAAAAAAAAAACACGGCAAGGGCAAACGCTTTTAACGGAGTGAGCACTCCGGCTAATTAAGTCGTTGAACCCGTTGCCCTCGACAAAGATGTCTCCCGCGGAGGGCTGGACAGCACGGAAGGGGGGTGGGGGGGTGGGGGGGGGCAGCCAATAGGGCGGCTCCTTGAGACGAGGTGGCAGGAGCGGCAGCCAATCAGCGCGCGGCACCTTGCGGAGACGCTGAGGCAGCTCTGCCGGGGAACCAGCGAGCTGCACGGGGTAGGAGGAGGAGGAGGAGAGGGGGGTGATGGGGGTGGGTGGGGGGTGGAGGAGGTGTGGGGGGGAGGTGTGCAAGAAGAGGCGAAATTGCCGCTGAGAGGAGCAGAAATCCTCCGCGTTGTGTTTCAGTGATGTAGAGAAAAAAGGAGTTGCTCTTTAATAAAAACCAGGTAAACCGTTTATTTTCATTTCTCCAGGGAGCTCACTGTGTGCGTGTGCGCGCGCGTGTGTGTGTGCTGACAGCGTCATGCCGGCAGGATGAAAGGGATTAGGGCGCCGTTACTGTGGCAACATTAGATGGAAGGATACACTCCTCCTCCCCGTCTGATATGACAGCGCGCCTGATGGCATTTCTTTTTTTTGGGGGGGGGGCAATTATTCATTCTAATGAACGGGATTCAGATGTTTCCTCTCGCGCCGTGAAGCCTAAATGTTTCTGTGATGCTCCTGTCGGCGGCGGTTCTGTGTGTGAGCTCATCGTGAGGACAATAGAAAGGAGAAGGACGGGTATCCCTTTAAGAGAGCCACAGCAGAACGCAGCCGGGTAAACAAATGACAATGGAATCTTTTGGGGGTAAAAAATGGTAATTTAAAGCGACAGTTGAGAGAAAAATAAGAGATAAGAAGCCCCGGATGAATAAGAAGTACACCGGTGTCACCAGTGTGTTCCCGTCACAGCTGGAGCCCCAATGGGTCATGATGTCACATGACCAGGGATCCTATAGGTGACATCTGCCCTGATAAGCGTGGCTGTACTACCATTTACGGGCAAAAGTACGTGGAAACGGGCATTTAGATGGCGGCAATATTTAGAAAATTAACAACACTTCAAGGTTGCATCGAAAACAGCTGCAGCGTTGTCAGGAAATGCCATTGTCTTGTTTTCACAGAGTTGGCGAGCATCAGTTTTTATCACATTAGTTCCCTGTATTGGCAGAACGGCCTGAAAACAGAAATAAGTGTTTCAGCATGTGGAACCTTGAAATCCAGGTCCGTCAGTTCCGCAAGAACCCACAAAATCCTTTTTTATACATTTATATTTACATTTTCCAAGACGAAAATCAATGCTTGGTGTGAAACAGCTTTGAAAGGCACTGTCCAATAATTTGGGGGGTTCTGTTGTAGCCAGGTCGAACTTCCTCTTCTGTGCACTGATCGTTGTTTACCATCCGATTAGCAACTTTCACCAGGGGGCGACTCCTCTGGTTGTATAGAAGTCAAAGCTTCATGTGTTAAAGCTGCATTCTCTCTCCTGACCACCAGGGGGCGACTCCTCTGGTTGTATAGAAGTCAAAGCTTCATGTGTTAAAGCTGCATTCTCTCTCCTGACCACCAGGGGGCGACTCCTCTGGTTGTATAGAAGTCTATAGAAAATGACTCTACTTCTCTTGATTTATTCCCTCAGTAAACATTGTAAACATGAGTTTATGTCTCAATCTCTAGTTTCAAGTCTTCTTCAATACAGCATGATGTTCATTTAGTAAATTATGGTCCATGTAGAGTCAAACAGACCATAAAGCAGGGGATGCTTTAGGGGCGGGGCTACGAGGTGATTGACAGGTCGCCACCAGAGATGTATACCTCGTCTCTACGTCCTCCTCAGTCTAAATATGGTCACTTCCACTCACTGGATGCAAAAATCCAAGATGGCGACGGCCAAAATGTCGAAATACATGCTTCAAAACGTCAGTCCACAACCCAAACGGGTGACGACACGACGACTCCGTCCACTTCTCATATACGGTCTGTGGTTGGACCTCACTGATGCGCCTGAGGCCGAATGGGATAAAATCCCTGCAGCCAGACCCCAGAGTGGAAAGCCTGAAACCAGAACAGTGGAGGCTGTTAACGGCCCATGGATTTGGACTGAGATGTTCCACAATCACACGAGGGCGTTAGTTCAGGGTGTCCACCAGCTCCTCGGTCACAAACTGTACCTCGGCCTCCCGGGGAGGTCGTTGCTTCTGTGACTCGCTGCATAATCTGGGCGTGATGAACACACCGCGGTGGTCAAAAACTAGCAGTTAACCCACGGTGGACACATTACTAGAAAAAACTCTCAGCCATGTGTGTGTGTGTGTGTGTGTGTGTGTGTGTGTCACAATAACTCCCGGTGTTGATGATGTTTTTGTGTGTGTGTGTGTGTGTGTGTCACAATAACTCCCGGTGTTGATGATGTTTCTGTGTGTGTGTGTGTGTGTGTGTGTGTGTGTGTGCCAGCAGCAGGACCCATGACCCTGACACGAGGTTCCTTCAGCTACTCCAACGGCGAGGAGTACCACGGCGAATGGAAAGAAGGCAAGGCCGACCCGCTCACTCTCACTCCTCCGTCACCGGCTACGTTTGCATGCAGAGCAGGAAGTGTTGTGATGGCGTGATTAAGACGATAATGCACCTGAAAGGCGGAGCCTGTGTGTCAGATCCATGTAATGTGGCTCGTAGGTGTAAGTCAGTGTGATCACGGAAAGCAAAGGCATTAATATGTTCGGCTGTAAGTCAGTTCTAGACTGTTTCTGTTATTAAAGGGATCGTACCGGAGGTTTGGTTCTTCTCCACAGTCGTGTGTTACTACAGTAGATGGAGTTTGGAGAAACAGACAGGAGTAAAGTAATGTTCTGCTGTGGACGTATTTCAGACTCCTAAAATTATCAACATCAGTTTAAGTGAACGCTACATTTAGAATATTTTCACCTCTTTACTTTGCCTCGAGAAGCTGTTACCTCTGCTCTCTTCAAAGCCTCCAGACTCCTTTGACAAAAACAGTCATTTGGCCTCTCAGAACACAGGAGTTGCTGGTGGACTTTCTGCCTCGATCGGTTAGTTTGTTTGTGTTGTTGTTGTTGTTGTTGTTGTTGTTGTGTGACTTTTGGTTAGTTGGGATTCACCAAATTGACACAATGTCAATGGAGTCTGGTAGCTTTGGGAGGATGGATTCAGTGGCTGTTGGAAGTGGTCGTCTCACGGTCAACCGGCAAACATATTCTCAATATGTCCAACACACAGCGACCGTTCACCCGGGAGACCGCTGTTCGTTCCCCGTGCGAAACGAGAAGTCACGTATCTTGCGTACTTCATTCACGGCACATCCGTGTTTATTTTAAGCCAAACAACAATCTGTTTTTTTAGTAGTAGTTTTGTTTCCAGGAACTTAACCGAGACGGAAGTTTATTCTGAAAAGAATTACAAGCGAAAATGGCCACTTGTTGCTGGACTTTTGTAGCAAAACGCACCAAAAAATGAAGAGTAGCTTTCGGACCATCGCGTGACGACACGTCGCCCCGGGTAACGAGTATAACTATTACGCAACGTTTAACCACGACCAGCTCCAAATCCACTAAACCGGCCTGAAAATGAAGAAACCCCGAAACGCGGTTGCGTGAGAGTCCACGGAGCGGAGACGGGTAGCCGCCCGATGCTGCGCTACGATTGGCCAGAATGCCCTCGAGGGGCGGGACAAAACCCGACGACATTTACCATCAAAACTAATTGGACATCCACATAAAAGGATTTTAAAAACAGAGGGTCGGAAGAACAGTCGGTGAGTCACGACGACCCAAAACTAAACGAACCTGAACTCGCACAGATTGCATCTTAACAAGCAAAGAAGAAAAAAAAAAGAAAAAAAAAACCTGGATAAAAGGTGTTAAACTGAAGTCGGTAACTTGAGGGAAAATGAGCACACATGCACGCACACGGACCATCTGGTGCCAGCGAGCCCGCCGAGGCAGGACATCACACGACCTAAACCAGTATTTGCAGTTTGACTAAAACAGCGAGGCAACCTACGGGGCACGGTTACACAGAACAGCAGCCGGTGGGCTGCGGGGAGGAACACATGGCCGCGGCACGCTTAGCGGGAAACGGCTCAACTGGTTTGGCTGCGGTGCTCCGACACGCTCAGGCTTTTAAAAACTTATTTTTTATTTTTTTTTAAATAATTAAATGTTTTTGTAACAGACTGGAGAAATGAGTCCACTAATAGATATAGACTGGCAGGATTTCTTGGCATTTTTTACACGTGTTGTTTTTAATTTCTTTTTATCACATCTATTTCTATATTTGAAGTCCCATCTTGTTATGATGAATATTCAAAACAATAAGTATTCCTCTGGTTGAGTTGTAGACTTTAAAGTGTACGTTTCTAGTCTCCTCGAGACTAATCGGGATCACATGATGAACTCGGTCCCGTGTCACGGAGTTGTAAAAATAAGAATGAAGCTTTGAAAGATCAAGAACTTGAGTTGAGACGTTTTAGTTGCGGTTCTGGAGCTTTCGGTCGTGTCACATGATCTTCGTCAGCCTTTTTGTTTTTTCATGCCGACCATGTCATTATAAACCCTTGTAATGGGATATAATCTGCTTAGAGCATTGCATCATTATACCAATAAGCTCCCACACGTATTCATAATGCTTTATAACAATAATCACAACATGTTTTTTAGCATTTAATAACGTTTTATATGTAAATTATCATAAAAGTCCAGAATTGCTGGTCACTCACTGACTTTTTAGTTTATTTTAAGTGAATAAAAAATAAATTTAACTCTTCCATTATATTTTTTTTGCACTGACCACTAACTTATAATCACATCATAACAGTATAATAAATACAAAGCATTATAACTATGGGAATTATGATACACTATGATCCTTGGAAAAAGAAAGTCAGTGAGCAAATATAAAGTATTATAATACGAGACCGTATAAGTCATTTTAAAATGCTTCATGATGTTATAAAGCATTCTGAATGTGTTTGAGTCCTTACAACTATAATTATACAGCAGCTTATAACTCATTAGTATGTTTTATAATGCTTAACCGACACGGGCGTCATAGAAAGTGTTACCGAACTGGTAAACAAATGGAAACAAACAACAACAAATACAGTTCCATGAGGTGACAAAATCCATCTGCTAATGAAGATCATGTGTTATGATTGAAAGCTGAAGTTCACCCTGGTAAAATGTCCAAAACTTATAGTGAACTTACTTTAAAAAAGAAAATATATATATGATCTCACGCACCTCGCACCCTTCTTGAGTGAGATGCTAACATATATATATATATACATATATATATATATATACATACGTATATGTATATATATATATATATATATATATGTATATATAGGTTCAATGCCTCCGGAAAAAAACAAGAAATGTTGCTGTTTTGCATCTTGAATAATGTTCATTTACTTCTCGTTGTAGTTTGTGTAATCGTAAAATACGTCAGCTTGTATCATGAGAAAGATTAGTTTGACGGTATTATTATTATATTACTCCCTTTTCACCCATTTACATGTAAATAATGTCTTCCCCCCCTCCCCTCTACCCCCTCCCCCACCCCCACGCTGTTAATAACTTTTTAATAGATCTAGGTCCACGTGCAAACAGAGACAAAGTTCTCCTTGAAATACTTTTTATTGCACTCTTCTAAAACGTGGGCGTTGATTTTAAGAGTTCAACCAACGCTGCTGACTTTGCTCTGTAACCTGTGTCTGTGTGTGTGTCTGTGTGTGTGTGTGTGTGTGTGTGTGTGTGTGTGTGTGTGTGTGTGTGTGTTGTGATGAACACAGGCTAATGTGTGTGTGTTGCGTCCATGCGTGCAGAGAGTCTCTGTTTGCACACAAACACGCAGCGGCGTGTCGGGCAGAGGGTCCGCGGTGTCGCATGAATAATTGAGCCCCGTGCAGGTTGAAGACGGGCCCAGCCGGGCTATCAGGTTACAGGAAGTAGGCCGGGCGCACGCACGAGGCCATTTACTGCTGTACTGTAGCAGTCAGTGAACGTCGATGCATTACCGCTATTGATTGACATAAAAGCCGGACAAATTCAGCTCAAACCGTAATTAGCCCGGAGACCGCGACCCGACACGAGACGGAGGAGAGGCGTTACAAAGCAGCTGACGGATTAGAGTCTGGAGGGAGCAAAGCCTGAGGAAATCACTGCCCCCCCCCACCACCACCCTCCCCCCACCCCCGCCTCTGTCCCATTCAGTAAAAAGTAAAGCGTTGGCGTCACAGCGGTTTGCGAAGCGCTCACACTCCGACGCTCCTCAGGAGGAGGAAGACGTGCTCCCGGGAGCTCGTGGGCTTCGACACTCCACAGATTTGTTGGTATTTCAGCGGCTGTACTGCGTGACGTTTCCTCCTCCTCGGGGTTCTCTCGGCCGCTCGGGGGCTCCCGCTGGCTTTCAGCCCCTGTTTGACCCCCTTCTTCCCCCATATACACTTACACACTTATACACACATGGAATGCAGAACTCCCCATTTAGTTTCTCCAAATCTCTTCTCCAAATCTCCCATGAAGAAAACCACCCTGCTGAGATTAGGCAGCGAGCAGCACATTAAGCAGCCTGACAGATGGACTGCCTAATTTACTTTGCCATTAGCTGGGAGCTAAGGGACAACACTGACTAGGGCTCACCCTCGCCTCACCCCTCACCTCACCCCTCACCTCACCCCTCACCTCACCCCCTGCCACGCAGCCTGCCTCCCCTCATAAATCCCAATCTGCTGTTAGGGATCCCCCCACCACCGCCAGCAGATCCGATCCTCTCCTCTCTCCTCTCTCCTCTCTCCTCTCTCCTCTCCTCTCCTCTCTCCTCTCCTCTCCTCTCCTCTTCTCTCCTCTCTCCTCTCCTCTCCTCTCCTCTCCTCTCCTCTCTCCTCTCTCCTCTTCTCTCCTCTCCTCTTCTCCTCTCCTCTCCTCTCTCCTCTCTCCTCTCTCCTCCTCCTCTCTCCTCTCTCCTACTTCTCCTCTCCTCTCCACCAGCTTCATGCCACTTGGCGAGCTCACAGTAAATCCTATTCCTCGCTTACAGCTGCTTCGAGGAACCCGGGACCTCCTCACTCCGTGTCCAACTGTGCCACACATCCAGTTATTCTCTTGAATCCCGCCGGGCCGTGCTGCTAAATGGAGGCCTGGCGAGGAGAAATTCCCCGTCTCCTTTGATTGCCATATGCCCCCCCCTCCCTGTTCCTGGAAATTAGTCACGGAATTAGAGGGAGGATTAGGTCTCACCTCTGTGGGAACATTTTAAGAGGTGAAATATGGAAGAGAGCATGTCAACTGTTGTCTTTTAGTATCAATTATGACTCTCTAACTAAACATTTCACGTGAGAATAATAATGTATTCCCAAGAAACACTACCACATACCTTCCAGGAAGGTTCTGTATTTTTATGCTATTTATATGAATTTTTGTACATCACAAGCTGTAGAAACAAACATGGAGGCAGCATCTGCGATATCACCCACGTGAAGGGACGATTTGAAGACCGGGGTTTGGGTTTACGCTCCGTTTTCTCATGGGAGGAAGTCCAGATCAGTGCAGGGCGAGGGTGAGCTGTGATAGGCCGAGAGAGCTGTCAATCAAGCGGACATGCCTCCTAATTTACCCGCCTGTCGGCGTCCGACTGCAGACATTAGGCATGAAGGTCAGAGGCCGGTTGCACAAAACACTTTAAGATTTTCCTTAAAGCTGGAGTTAAGTTTTTTTTTTTATAAAATCGGTTGCACACAATATCCTTTAGTCTTCTCTTTAAAACATCCACTTCAGTATTTAAATTTTTTCTCTTCATCATATAATTAATGAATCCCTTAAAGTTAGTTCAAGCGTTTCAAACTGGAATAATTTACCCCTTAATATACGCCTAACTAATAATTATTTAAATATTTGAGTCATGTAATCCCTCTCATATATATATATATATATATATATATATATATATATATATATAACATCACCTGTATATGGAATTTTGATTAGCATTCTACTTAATTGTATGTACAGTGTTGACTGGCTCTGAATTGTATGACTGTTATTATGTATATTAATGCAATTCATGTTTATCATGTACGCGTAGAGGTCATTTTGACATGTCACTCCAGGGTAACCACAGGTGTAATTGATTCAATTAATTACGGCCCCATTCACAGCCACAGCGAGCACATTACCAGAGCCCCCCCCATCCCACATACATGGAACAGGGCCATGATTATTGTTATTAATTACACATGTGTTTAACAAGTCAAGGCAAAGTATCAAAATGGCCACCATTGTGTGTCAGGTGTGTCATCACCATAAGCTAATGGGGATCCATTAAAGAAACAAATAAACAAAAGGCCACAGCGAGGACCTCTGACTCAATCTTAATAACAACATGGCGAGTTTATGGCCATAAATGAAGAAAATGAATGCATAACCAGAAGAAACCAATGGATTTTGCCACTCCAGTCCCACTAAATGGTTTATGCATGACAACAGTTTGCGAGTCATTTAGCGCACAATAACAAACACCATTTGGGCTTTTTTGCAAAAACCCGTAAATGCGTTTTCACCACAGCATACAGTAGTCACCATGGAAACGGCAGCATTTTACGGCCGTAAATTCTCTTTCAATGCAGCTAATGCTTTAAAGTTTGTCCTTAAATAATGAAACCTTTTCAGAGACTCTGTACAACGCCCCTTAAGTAAGTCCTTTGGCTAAGCGTCATACTTAATGTAAAAACTTAAGCTTGGTACTCGCGCTTGGCGCCGTAGCGCGAGCCTCCGAGCACGAACGGAGGCGTTTGTACCGCTGCGTTATTCTCCGAAACACCAGAGGGCGCACAAACTAAATGAACTGTGAAGAATCCAAAAAGACAACGAGTGTAACTCAGAGAAATGAACACAGACTGAAGGTGTAACCGGCCAAACGCCATAAACCAACCTCCACTATGACGAGGAGGGATTGTAGTTATCTATAAACTCATATCTCATATTCATAAACTACTTTATTGTCTTTACACTAACCCTGTAAAGAAACAAGTCAAGTATTAAAAGCATTATAAAGAAACAAAGGTTGAATATCCTGTAAAACATTTGATTTGGCTGCAAAATCTTTACTCAAATGAAGATTTTTAGGATCTCCTGTTTCTAAAGCGGATTGTCCGTCTTTGTTTAATCCATAAACATGTAAATAGTGTTTTTATAAGTGAACTATTGGTGACAGTCACGTGATCGGGCACTCCCAAGTTACACAAACATTTCACAGGTGCACAACCAAGCTCAGTGCAACCGGCCTCCGATGTTCAGCCACTCAACCACTTACGTTACGCCACGTTTCTTCTCCTAATATTGAGTTAATCGCTGGTTACTTTCTTCGTACTGTGATGGAAAGAAAAAAACTTTGATAATCACGCGTTGCTTCGTAGCCTAGAACTCAGCACCACCTACACCGGGATGCCAAATGGTGGAAGCTCAGGGTCAAGTTTTGGCTTCAACCCGGTTTGGTTTCTTTGGTTCAGATCTTTTGTGCGAAGACTTTCTGCTCATGAATAATAATATCCGAGTGAAAGGAACACATAGACGGTTGGTCGTATGAGGCTCGATAGACTTGACCTCCAATATTGTTCGTTTTTTTTTCAAGGATAGAAACAAGTGTGCTTTTGAAATATTGTTGGATTTCAATAAACATTTTATTCCTCATTAAACCGTGACCTCCCAAGACTGTTTTGGTTTTCCGGGTTATTGTCGGCTCCGGTTGAAGTGCGGGACACGAACGCATCTATCGACCGTTGAAGTGGTCGTTGTATAGAATGCAGGATTCTGAATATTTCAAATTATCATTCATCCTTTTAGAAACATGGTCCGAGTGTAACATAGAGACGGGATATTTTCAATGTAAAGATCTTAGAAGGCCAAATAGACTCATGTATGAATACATCTTTTCCATTTTGTATCGTTCAGTTATTTTTACTTCATAACTGGTTATTGTTGTCTTAATTTCGCCCCCTTCAACACACATGGGAGCATTATGACCACTTATGTGCTGCCAGTTATAGAACCATAAGCATACACAGACAATTAAAATCTACAAAAAACTACACTGAAAAATCTGTGTAAAATAACGTAAATTACCGGCAGCTGTGGTTGACAGAATTTCACCGTAAAAAATAAAGTGAGAATGTATAAGACATTACGATAATGATTTTTTGCATATATATACATATAAATACACATAGATAAATAAATAAATATATATATATATATATATATATATATATAATACATAAATACATATATGTAATTTTTTTTGCGTTACAATTTGACTTTGTGGTTTAAATAAGACATATCAATTCCATGATAATACATTTAGATTTACCATGCTGACATGGTCAATTTTAAATTATATACATTACTGTATTTTTTTATGTAATTGTAAATATTTGCTGTTAATGTGATAAAAATGATCTTCCAGTAAAAAAGACTTAACTACTTCATCTGAATCTCAAACAGGACGATCGCTCCCTCTTTGTTGTTCCGTTTCTTTTTGACACTTTCAGTCATCATCAGGTTGAGTTTGATTTTTCTGCCCATTCTTTCTTTTTCTGCCTCGAAATTTCAGTTTCTTGTAGTTGTGCCACCGTGGAGATGATTTAAAGATGATTCCATGTCTCATTTGCAGAGTTTCAATACATTATATATATATATATTTTCAATACAGCCTATTTAATAATGTATCTAATTTGTCAGAAGCCGTGTTGTTACCGTCCCCCCCCCCTCCCCCCCCTCCCCCTCCGCCCCCCCCCCTGTGTGTGTTGGCTCTGCAGGTCTGCGTCATGGCCTGGGTCAGCTGACCTTCAGCGACGGGACGTGCTACACCGGGCAGTTTGAGAACGGCCTCTTCAACGGCTGTGGGGTGCTGGTCTTCCCCGACGGCTCCAGGTCTGTGCTTACGCCTCCATCTCTTCTGACCTTTGACCTTTGGAGATGAAATCCCCTTTATGTCTTTACATAACGAATAGCTGTTTGCCGCGGTCACTGTGGGGAGACACGTTAACTTCAAGGTATTAATTTTACGGTGATATATGACGAGGACAATAGCCAATCCTCTCATTTGAAAAGCTGGAACCACAAAAACATTTCTTCACCGTTTTTTATTGAAAACTTGCTGAATTCACTAATTTATTACCAGAATAGTTGCAGATTCTTTTTCTGCCGATCGTCTCGTGAATTAATTGAATTAATGTGTTCGCTCTAGTTCTCTTAGTGTGTTGGTTTTCCATAAAAAGGCTTTATCTTCATGCACATATTATTAGTGTGAAACTCCGGACCCTGATGTACTGTGGGGCGAACTAAAGATTATTTTGATCATCGATTATTCAGTGGATTGTTTTTATGATTAATTAATGAATTTGTTCAGTCTTTCTCATCAATGAAGATGGTGAATCAGCGTCCCAAAGCTTCAAATGTTGTCTTTCATCTCACCAACGGTTCAAAACCAAGATATGTTTTGCTTTACAATAACATAAAACAGCAAAAAAACAAACAAAATAGTCACATTTCAGAAGCTGAAAACAAATAATGTTTGGTGTTTTTGATTGATAAATTATGATTAATTGATTATCAAACATGTTAAATTCTTCTTCTGCTGAAGTTCCATCACTTACACACACTATATGACGAATTTCAATCATTAACGGGAGTCAGGTCTTTTGTAGTCATATAAATAATAAAACTCATTTGAACGTTAGCTTCAGAAAAGTCTCAGGAAATAAACAAAGAAGGAAAAAAAGTCCTCAAGTGTGGGGTTAATAAACAAATCTAACTTCTGATTTGTCTGAGTGCTTTAATCATCTCAACATTTCGAATGTCAGATTGTTTTTGAAGCAGCTCTTTCTTCCATCTGCTATCTGCTTAAAAAAAAAAGGAAAAAAAGTTTTCATTAAAAGGATGTGGCTCGGCGACCTCGAACACTCCTCCCAATTCAGAGCTTCCCCGCCCGTGGTTCGAGTGGAGCCGAGGCTGAGTGCAGCCCGCTCAGCGCTCCACTCGGGGAGGATCAGTGCACCGATTCTTCGCTTTTGCTTTCGAAACACAAAACGGTGTCAAAAGAAGATCTGTCTTTTGCGTCCTCCAAATAGTTTGGGTCCTTGGAGTTGAAAGGAAGCCTCGGAGAAGTTTGCAGCTCCTCCGCGCCGATGAGAGGCGGGTCAAAGAGTTACCTGAGGAAGTGGAGGACGTCTTGTTGAACCGCTGGTGTTTTGGGCGCTCAATCAAAATTCCCTTTTTTTTTATCAGGGAGGGGAAGAAAGAAATAAAATAAAATAAAAAAATCAGGTGCAGGTTAATGTCACCGGTTGCTTTTCTGTACTTTACTCAGAGTGTGACCCAGACTAATTAGTTTTAATGAATGAATTATGATTATTATTAGACACCCAGTCGATGGGTTTGAACTCTTCTTGTTCGGCTCTCTGGCAGTTCAGCCTTTTGTCTGTTTGAAGCCGTTCGACATTGAAGTGATGGCATATTGTAATCCTGCTGTTTGTGTTTTATATATATATATATATATTTATATATATATAGATATATATATATATATATATTTCTCGCTATTTTATCTGTGAACGTGTGAAACTGAAAAGCGCCCCGAGAATGTAGTGAAAGGGTTTGTTAAAAACAAAAACAAAAACAACAAAAAAGAGAAGCTTCCTCGGGGGGGATGTTGTCTTGTTTGTTTACAGAGACGCACGGCGTGGTGATGCATCGCACACTGTAATGTGCCCGCGGTGTGATATCATCACCGGATTGTACGCAGAGTTAAGCTGCTCTGTAATCCCCCGACGAAGCGCTCCCGCACCTTCTGTCAACTAGAATCCACCGTTTACAGAACGAGCAGATTGTAGCAGACGAGTAGTAAAAAAAAAAATGCGGCTTTTCGACACCTTTTTAGGTTTAGATGAGTTTTAAGGAACAAAAATAAGAGAGACGCAACAACAAGATATGCAAAAACATACTGAAAAAAAAAAAGCTTTGATACTTTTGGTCATAAATACTTTTCGCTTATTTGCCGCTTGGCCATCTGTTGTGTAAACAATGTTAATATTTGGGAACATTCAGCAGCTACATCACCACATCCATCAGTGACCGGGAGGACGAGGAAGGGAAAAATAACCTAAAAATCACAAGTACAGCATCATATCAGTACGACTGCCAGTTGGACTCTAAAAGTCTAAATAAAAATATGTTGGTTCATTTAGAGAGGGACTGAAACAAACCTGTCAAATAATTCTTGGTTCTTTATTTAATAGATTAGTATTATACATGTTTAATACCCCGTGGTTAAACATGCAGTTTGGACCTGTGTCTACTGTCAGTCAGAGTAATTACTAAAACATGGTCCAGCTGCTCCTCACAGCTCCAAAAAGCTTCCCAAGACGGCGTTATTTTGATAAACCGATCACATATTGTGGAATCTAAATGGTTACTTTCACTCCTGAAAAAGTATTAATACTTAATGACTAAATAACTAACTTAATAGCTTTTTTTTAAAGCTTAAAGTGAAGTATGATAAAGCTGGCAAAGCTAAGCAAAGTAACCGAACTTCAGATTACAAAGTGAGGCAACGCGGCAGCGCCCCCTAGTTAAAGACAAAGAACAGCTCTTTTCTTTCATTCTTAAATTAGTTTAAATTATCTGTTTGTTTTTTTATCTCTTTGTAAATAGGTTTTTGTGTGAATATGTGTTTTTTTATTTTCCAGGTATGAAGGGGAATTCATGCAGGGAAAATTTCAAGGCGCCGGCGTCTTCGCTCGCTTCGACGGGATGAGGTTTGAAGGCGAGTTTAAGAGCGGATGTGTGGACGGCTACGGTGAGACTCCTCCCCCAAACTCCTCCCCCAAACTCCTCCCCTCAACTCCTCTCCTCAACTCATTCCCCTCAACTCATTCTCCTCAACTCATTCTTCTCAACTCCTCTCCTCAACTCCTCCCCTCAAATCATTCCCCTCAACTCCTAAACCTCAACTCCTCCCCTCAACTCATTCCCCTCAACTCCTCTCCTCAACTCCTCCCCTCAACTCCTCTCCTCAACTCATTCCCCTCAACTCCTCCCCTCAACTCCTCCCCTCAACTCCTCTCCTCAACTCATTCCCCTCAACTCCTCCCCTCAACTCATTCTCCTCAACTCCTCCCCTCAACTCCTCCTCTCAACTCCTCTCCTCTCCTCAACTCCTCTCCTCAACTCATTCTCCTCAACTCCTCTCCTCAACTCATTCCCCTCAACTCCTCCCCTCAACTCATTCCCCTCAACTCATTCCCCTCAACTCCTCCCCTCAACTCATTCCCCTCAACTCCTAAACCTCAACTCCTCCCCTCAACTCCTCCCCTCAACTCCCCTCAACTCCCACTCCCTCCTCCTCCCTCAACTCCTCTCCTCAACTCCTCCCCTCAACTCCTCCCCTCAACTCCTCCTCCCCTCAACTCCTCTCCTCAACTCCTCCCCTCAACTCATTCCCCTCAACTCCTCCCCTCAACTCCTCTCCTCATCTCATTCTCCCCACAGAGGGTTTTAACTCTACTACTAAGTGCTGTATTTGTACTTTAAACTTCTTCTCCACCAAATTCAAATGCAAATATTCAACTTTTACTCCAATGCATTCATTTGACAACTTTTTGTAACTTTGGATATTCAGATTAACGATCCAAAATCATAACCAACTAATAAATCATGATATTTATCATAGATCAAGATAAAACTTTATTGATCCTGGTGAAGGTGGGGCTTTCATTAAAGCACATGAATGCATTGATAATTATAATAATCTAACATTCTGCAAAGGGCATTGTGCATAATGAGTATTTTTGTAGGCTACTTTAAGTATATTTTGAAGCTTATACTTTTGTACTTTTATAAGTAAAATATGTGTGTAATCGTCCAATCTTGGAAAGGTAAACTTTTAAAGAACATTTCTTGAGGTTTATTTTAGTCTCTCATCCGGACTTTGAGTTCATTTGCTTCACTTTAATGTGTTTTTTCCCCGTTTTACGCTTCTTATGACTGAAGTTTGCGTCACTTCTCACAAATGAAGGCAATGTTTTAAATCCAAGTTTTGTTACAGTTCTCTCTCTCTGTTCTCCGCTCGGTTATTAATTGTTATAAATACTTTTTAATCATATTAAACAGTGAAACGTGTTAATTGTCTGGACTGCAGCTCACCGTGTGTGTCTCGGCTCTGGAGCCTCCACGGGTAATCAACACGTTTTTTTTATTTGTGTCACCGTGACAACGGGTTAATTTTTCTGCTTGTGAAAAGAGAGATGGAACAAAAAAGATTCCTCCAGGTTCCCCAAGAGCTAACAACCTGAAGTCAAGTGCTGGTTTGTAAAAAGGAAGGGCCTCATTCCTTAAATGTTTTTTACGCAGTTTTTTGTTAAACATTAACCCGAAGTTCAGTAACAGGTACACTAGCCCTTTATAAGAAGTTAAACAGAAGATCAAGGTGATGAAACACAAAGGAGATTCTGAGATAAAGCAGCTGAGTTAATACCAGTTTTTTTTTTTTGTAAAGGGAACGAAACTAACAAAGGATGGTGAGGGAGTTCACACGGATTTATACCTGAAACAAAAGCCTCTCGGAAATGTGTGGAAATGATTCACAACTAAGAGATTCCCACCCCTTTTTTGTGCAGAGTGCAGGGAGAAAAACATCTCGCTGCACACACGATCACTTCAACTTGCTCTTATTTGGAGAGTAAAAGGTGAAGAGGGTGGACGCGAAACGTGCGCCCAGAAAACTTTTTTATTTGTGTTGCGATTTGAACTTTAAATGTCTTAAAGTTCTAATAATTGGAAAGATGTGAGCTTTTGATGCCAGTTTTATTATAAAGCAGGTCTTATATTATATTATATTAACCGTTACGCCGCCGAACGGCATGCTGGGTACAGCGCGCTCCCACGTGGTCCTAAAGACGTGGATGTGGCCTTCAGTGTCTGTGTTTTGCATGCGTCCCCGTGTGCTTTGACCAAATACATCACACGGAGTCTTTTGGGTCCAGGGGTGCTGACCTTTCTGGACGGAGGCCCCGGCGGCGGCCATGAGGGCCTGTTTGAGACCAACCAGCTGATGAGGAGGGAGAGCAGCCAGGGAGCCGTGCAGAGAGCGCAGGCGGCGGCCGCCAAGGCCCGAGCGCTGGCCATGTGACGCGGACTCCATCCCCCACAATGCAACGCTACCGCCTCCTCTTGGTCTGAACAGCTGATCGTTATTGATGAAGAGATTTGTTTCGTTGTCGTCTTCAGTTTCCTCCGTACTGTCAGTGTACGGTAGGTTACTGAGATTGTTTTACTTCTCATTCCTGGAACAAATGTCAGAATTCAACGGCTCCAGTCAGCCGATGTGTGTCCGCTGTATGTAACGCTCTTTTTGTTTGTTTGTTTGTTTGTTTGTTTGTTTGTTTGTTTGTTTGGGATTAGAAAGCCACTGATTCAGGATCAGCTGAGCCAAACTCAGACTAACTGCTCAGTCAGAACCCCGGTGCTAGATCTGCTTCAGGCTCAGCTCACCTGAGAAAACACAGCTCTGGATTCAAAAGTGCATATTGACGTTTTCCAGTAAACATTGATTTGGTAATTATTGAATTTAAAATCTGACACGAGAGACATTTTGGCGACCAAAGTGTTTAAACTTTTCATGAAGTGAAACCACACTGTGAAAGGGTTTTAGTTCCGTGGTAGAGACCTGTCAATCACCTTGTAGCCCCGCCCCTAAAGCATCCCCTGCTTTATGGTCTGTCTGACTCTAAATGGACCATAATTTACTAAATGAACATCATGCTGTATTGAAGAAGACTTGAAACTAGAGATTGAGACATAAACCCATGTTTACAATGTTTACTGAGGGAATAAATCAAGAGAGAAGTAGAGTCATTTTCTATAGACTTCTATACAACCAGAGGAGTCGCCCCCTGGTGGTCAGGAGAGAGAATGCAGCTTTAAGACACCTTTCAGACCCGTAGGTTGCTCTGTGGTTTAAACTGCGCTAAATTTCTACATAGCTTGGTCCTGTTAGTCCCTTATTGACTCAGGTTTTAACATTTGCAAGTAAGTTATTAAAGTGAACAATAACAAAACACTCAAAGAATCAATTTACATGAGTAATTATCTTTTTGTTGCCTGAGAAAGGCGGGCGGGCGATTCTTATTTGTGGCGGCAAAACTAATGTTGACGACCTGTAGCTGCATCGAGGTGAGCTGCAGGAGACAGAACATGTTATATATGATATAGACTGAATGTTTAAACTGTATTTGACTTTGCACACATTATCATTAACAAGCTACTTGCTGCAACATGTCGAGCCCATTAAAAAACTAAACTAAGTCACGAGATGCGTAAAAGGTTAAAAGGTTAAAAGATTCTGATTTAGCCCCAGTGTTTTAACTCAGACATCAAAATATATATTTCTAACTTCAAGTTACCAAATCAGTGCTTACTGGGTTTCCTGCCTTCTTTATCTTAGACGACGCATCAGAAGGGTGTAGCGCTCGTACACGTGAGCCGTGTCTTTTTGTCGTTTCCTTTCACTCAGTGCCGTTACAGCTCGCGTCTGATCGCAGATCAGCGGGAACATCTCCCTCAGTGCCAACCACACAGTGCCAACAGGCTGCAGCTGATCCAGAGTCAGTGGCTCACCGGCTAAACTCAGTCACGCGATGAGAGGCTTCATCCCTCACAGCAGCTCTACGGCTCCGTTTGTGTGACCTTTCCACCGGATGTCCTCCGGGTAGTCCTGAACTAAAGTCATCAACTTCACGCTGGACGGATATTTTATGGACCAGCTGTAATCGGTTGTTCCTCGTCACATGACACGCGCTGCAGCGTTCCAAAAAAAGTTTGGGAACGTTTGTCCGCCGCGAAAAAAGTGCCAGTGAACGCCTCGATTTTCACCCGACGAACGCCGCTTTTCGCAGCGTATTTTTAAACATCAAAACACCGACGCTGTACCGAGGAAGCGCTTAAAAAGCAGTTTTTTTTTTTTTTAACAGCGATTTTCTTTTATTTATTTATTTATTTTGAGTTTCCACCTAAGTTAGCCAGAGTTAGCTAGAGCGCTAATCTGTGTCTGTAGTCCCCCTGGGCAGGTTTTTACAACTTAGTGGCCTAATATTATCATACATGCTACATTACATAATAATACATAATGATAATGAGCCCCTCCTTCTGTTTTGCATAGCCAGTCATGTAAAGTTACACAGCCTCACAAAAAAAGATTAATGCAGGTAATTTCAAAAGACACGGTAAGGTGTTTATATGTTTTTAAGACAAATCAATATTTGATAGTCTGAACTGTAAAATTCACAATTATCCTGCAGTGAATGAAGACTATTATATAGCAGAAGTGTCCACCTCTATATATATACACATATATATATATATACATATATATATATATATATATATATATATATATATATATACACAGAACCCAGCAGTTATAGTCACGCTGCAATGATTAAAAGAAGTCATTTTAAAAGACAGTGAAGGTAGGCAAGGTGGTTATATAATCAAGCAAATTCACATTTAATCCTCTGAATACTGAGCAAGACATCTCCACATCCTCCCAATGGCAGGAGCTTTTCATCAATGCACTGCTTTTGATCTTGGTTCCAGAAACCTCCAGCTTACCGGCGAAGCAAAACAGAAGCAGGTGCTCATTACCGTCAGTAAAATAAGTTTTTTTTTTTTTTTTTTCGGGTGGAAATAGAGGAATTTAACGTCACTTTAAAGTCTTCGGGATTTGACAGCGGGAAAAAAAAAACGCGAACGTGCCCGTTACGCAATTTGATTGTTCGCTTCTCTTTTTTTTTTTCATATCCCCCGACTTATGATGTCACTTTCAATGTGTGTGTGTCAGTGTGTGTGTGTGTGTGTGTGTGTGTGTGTGTGTGTATTATTTTCAAAACATCCCACCGCCACCATCACCACTCTCAGAGGAGAAAAAAAAGATGCAAGCGTTGCCGTTGTGAACCTAACAAAGCAACTAACATATTTAATACGTGCGTCGTGCCTGCTGGGGATCAGCGTGTGTCTGTGTCATAAGTGTGTAGACGTGTGTGTGTGTGTGTGTGTGTGTGTGTGTGTGTGTGTGTCGTACTGTGGGTTGGTGGGGTGGGTGGGGGTTTTAAATTGGAAATGGTGTTAATTGTCGGTTATGTGATTATCTCAGAGTGCGATTAATTTAGGATGTGGTTCGGGGGAGGGAGGAGAGGGGGAGGAGGGGGGGAGGGGGAGGAGGGGGGGGGCGGCTGACGTCTCCCCTACTGAACGATTTGACTTCTAAAATGGAGTTGATGGAGGCATCTCACACCTTTTAATTGGCTCTGGGATACGAAACAGAGACACTGTTAAATGGAGTTGACTATTGCCTTCAGCTGAGGTGGATTTCAGTGGAGGGGGGGGGAGGGGAGGGGGGGGTAGAGTGCACTTCAACAGGCTGTCAGTCTTGGACACTGTGTCAAAAACCTTGTGACTTGTGTTTCTTTTTTAAAAATATATTGTTCCTTATTGAACTCAACGATGCCGTGTTCCTTCACACTGATCTCACAAGTCGGAGATCACCAAACCCTTTAAAAACACACTTCACGAGCTCAACTTGAAAAGTTGCCGTTTGACATTAGCACGAGAAAAGAAAAAGAAAAGAAGAAGAAATGTTTTTCACCTCGACAGCGGCGGTCGTGGGGCGCAACGCCGTCTGACTTCATGTTTCACTGTGATGAGTCTCAGAAACAGAATCCACTAATGTCCTCCCACCTCCGGTCTCAAGAGAGCGGAGAATGTAATCTCCCCTCTTTCAGGCTCCACGCTGAGACACTTTATCAATCAAGCCACCGACGCAAGAAGCCTCAAATTTAAAATTCATGATCCAGAGTGTCGCCGCGGCGTTACGCGACAAGGAGGGGACGGATATGATCAGAGAGCATCGGAATAACCAATGAAGTGCTGAAATAAGACGTCCAATGTAAAGCTTAAAGGAACAGCGGGAGAGTTCGGGGAAAAAAAAGCGTTTGCTTTCCGAAGCCGCGGTTACGCTTGGTTACGCTTGGTTACGCTTGGTTACGCTTGGTTACGCTTGGTTACGCTCGTCTTTACGACGCCACTTCTGTCATCCGATCACACCATTAACCCTCTGAACACCAAAAACCCGCCGGCGGGACGGAAAAGAACGTTTTCTTTCAACAAGTCGCCAAAACTACAACGTTCAACCAAAAAGCAGCCGAAGCAAAGCTTTAAATTGTGATGTTTCATCAAAAAAAAAATATTTATTCTACACGAGTCATTTAAAATCTCGCCCCAAACACGGCGTTTTGCTCTGAACAGATCCTGTAAAAAAAGCATTAAATTCTGAGCTCCTCTTCGAAGCAGGAAGCCGTGATTGATTCGGCTCAGACCAACAGTCGCATGAAGAGAATTCAGTGAAACTTGGACTGAGCTGCAGGCTGTTAACGCGGCGCATTGAGGAGAGGCTGTAAGTATATGTTGTCAAAATGTAAATAGCTCAATATATATATAGTATGTGGAGCCTACATTTCCCCCCCAGCAGGGGTAACACTTGTGGACACTTGGAACAATGTTGGATATATAGATTCCATAGCTTTCCAATTTCCGGACAATTTATCAAACGTAGATCTCCATCATCTCCAAAAAAAAAACAACCTTTAAATAACAAAAGGGCTTTTATTGTGGAGAATTTACAGGAAATGCGTTTATACCAGAATTAGCGGAGCCTTGTTCGTGTCTTTTCTTCAATAAAGATAGGTCTATTAATACAGCAGGGAGTAGCAAAAGTAATGAGGGGCTTTTATTGTGAAGGCTTTACAGGAAAATATATTTACCACCGAGCTCGCAGACCTTTGTTAGCGGCCATTCTTCAATAAAACAAGTCTACTTCTACTGCAGGGAGGAAGAGGAAGAGGAAGCAGCAAATACAATAAAAAAATAAGGGGCTTTTATTGTGAAGAATTTGTAGAAACATTATATTTACAGTCGCTCCTTTTGACCACGAAATATATCCGATCACTATCCGAATAGGTCCGGTGCATCTGATCACAGAAGTCGCATTGAAAAGACATGTGTAACCACGGCAACAGATGAGAAGGTCGATACCACTCTCAGGTCTGCACAGTAAATATGAAGCTACAGACAGCAGGCAAATAGCTTAGCCTAGCTTAGCTTAACATGAAGTCTGGAAACAGGCCTGTTTTTTTCCCCACCTGCTTCAGGGCTTTATGCTAAGCTAAGCTAAGTGTAGTATTGTTCTTTTCCTCTAACTTGCAGTAAGAAAGCGAATAACTGCATCTCCCAAAACTGGGAACTATTCCTTTAAGGGAATACTTGTTTATCGTGTTACCCAACGTCAAAAACAAAAAGACGGATATCAATCTCACATTGTTGGAAAGATCTACAGATCTACGGTATGCTAGCAGTTTCCTTATGTTTCCAGGCATTGTGCTAAGCTAAGCTAAGCTAAAGACCTCTTGGGCCTATAAAATAGGTATCAATCCTCTCATCTGACCATAAACATCACACTGTTCCTTTAAGTTTAAACAAAAGGTAGAGTTTATATTTTAACGAGCGGATCTCACGTTCCAAACCTAATTGGCTCCTATTGGATCAAATAATATGAATATTTAAAATTAGAAACACTGAAGTATGCAAAATGTCAAGGATTTGAAATTAAACTCTCTGTGAATCTTCTGTTTCAGAGGTGATTTCCTACTAATCAGAGGGGACTCGATGCCTTTTAAATGGATTATTTCAAAAAGAACATGTCTTGATTTGTCATTGAGGCTGTATGACTGTATGATTTTTTTGTTGGTTTTTCCTTAAACACTCTTCAGTTGAATGTAAAATAATTTCTCCGAAGGTTTTTTTTCAAGAGGCAAAAGAAAAAATGTTTACTTGCGTCGCTTATTCTACTCACACGTGAGGACTAGAGATGTAATCAGTGTCATTATTTCCATTCAATCCACCGTGTTCACCTCTTACACTCTTTCCCACACATACACACCCACAGACAGACACACACGCACGCACACACACACACACACACACACACACACACACACACACGAGCTGATGTTTGGCACAAACCAAACCCATTACCATAATCACCACTATAATGAGGAAATAAGGAAAGAGCAATCCATGTCTCTGTAATTGTTGTTCAACAAGTGAGCAAAGCAAGATTGGAATTTAAAAAAAAAAAAAAGAAAGAAAAAGACACAGAGGGAGTTTAACAAGTGCCTGAACAAAATAACCTTCTTCTACTGTGCTTTAAATATTTTGAATACTGCCTGACTGTTCAGCGAACCTTTTCTTAAATGCCACTGTTTTCTTTTTTTTTTTTAAAGCTACTTGTCTTTTCTTGATGAAGTATGAAAGGCAGCGTGTTGGTGGAGGACGCTCCCTGCCTTCCTCTGCTCTGGGCTCAGTTTTAGGCAGAACGGCTGATTTCAAATATCTGTAAAACAGAAAAGTAACCGGATGTCACTACGTGTACTTTAAAGCTTTTAAAATGATCAAGTTATTCAGGAAGTATTTTGATTTTCTAACAGCAAACGGAGAAGAACTTGGATCGGTTTCGGGGGTCCCACGTCATCTAGCTGTCGCAGTCTTATTTTCTGAAATGGCTCCAAATATGTAAAATAAAGAGGAATTTGCGGCTTCTGCGGAGGACGGTAACCCCGATGACGTCATAGTGACGTCATCGGGGTTAGCTCCGTTCAGGCTTGAATAGGTTCATATTTTTAACATGAGGCACATTGTGAATGTAGGGTTTGGAAGAAGCTGGCACGGATGGTCTGATGAAACAGTTGCATTATGGGAATCGTAGTACTCAAAGTGGAAAAGCGATCAAAATCTTAGTGGGGTTTTTTTTGTTTTTATTTATTGCGGTGTCTGGGTACCCGAAGCTAAATGACTCTACCAACTGGAGGACTGCTGACTGCAACCGAAATGGTCCCGTATGCGACTTCAAGACTTTTCTGTTCAGATCGTTGTAACTACGGCTGGTAAAGTGATATAGATCTGGGTATCCAGCAAGAGTCACCACAGTGAGGAACAAAGACCCGCTCATGACGTCGGGCGCTTTTCTGCTCTGAGTTGAAGTTTTTTAAACTAGAGTTCAGGACACTCCTCAGAAACGTGAGGCGCTCAGCGACACAACAACTAAACACTAGAACGGCCTGAACTTAAAGCTACGGTTGGTAATCTGGAGAAACTAGCAAGAGTTCACGAGATTAAAATAATGAACCACCGACCCGGTGTTGCCAAGTCTTAGTCTCAACAGCACCGACTCCAAAAGTAGAAAACACCGACAGCCCGTCGCTCCAGGCCTCCCTCCAAAGCCACGCCCACAAAATTATTATGATGAAGGTAAACGGTGAACGGGGCTGTTGTTAGTACTCACAGCGGTCCGATAGCAGACAGCAGCTCGTGGACAGTCTGCCGATGACTGCATGTGCAGGTAAACAGGCGGGAAGCCGTCTAGAGTTATTGGACAGGTTTATTACAGCCACAGATACCAGTTGTTTTTTTCTTGTCAGATATGTTGATTCATTGATTAATGTTAGGATCATAGACTGTGTATAAGAAGTGGGCGTAGTCGTCTGTTGGTTTGTGGACTGATGTTATGAAACCTCAAGTTCAACGATTTTGCCGTCAACATGCTGTTGTTTTTTTGCACCCGATAAACAGAAGTTATCATATCTGGACTGAGGAGGCCGTAGAGACGCTGTATACGTCTCTGGTAGAGACCTGTCAATCAGCTTGTAGCCCCGCCCCTAAAGCATCCCCTGCTTTATGGTCTGTTTGACTCTAAATGGACCATAATTTACTAAATGAACATCATGCTGTATTGAAGAAGACTTGAAACTAGAGATTGAGACATAAACTCATGTTTACAATGTTTACTGAGGGAATAAATCAAGAGAGAAGTAGAGTCATTTTCTATAGACTTCTATACAACCAGAGGAGTCGCCCCCTGGTGGTCAGGAGAGAGAATGCAGCTTTAACACATGAAGCTTTGACTTCTATACAACCAGAGGAGTCGCCCCCTGGT
>JACSYO010000184.1:212500-262500 GCA_016806645.1 Ophiodon elongatus | reverse complement strand
TAGATAAACCTAAAAACACTATGTTGGAAGTTTATTTTGTAAAGACTCTCTGCATGTAAAGGATCTTGAGCGTCACTATTCGATGGGTTGTTGGTCCTTTAAGTCTCTGTTTCAGGGGCATTACGTCATTTTACTAGCAAATAATTGAATCGAGAACTAAATACAACTAAGCAACTAAATCCGCAACTTAAAGTCCCTTTCGCTCACCTGGTTCAAGAACATCGGAAGAACCGGGAAAATAAGGACAATTAATCTGCCAGCAGGGTAACAGAGACTAAAGTACAGCATTCATTTAGACGGAAAGCAACCCGTCCAATAGCCTCGGAGCTGCTGCAGCGTGACAGCTGGAGCTCGCTGAGCAAATGGAGGTTTGATTGCCGGTTTTCTGCAGGTGTGGATTGAGGAGTGGACGTTCGTTGCGGCCGTCCCCCGTGAGGGTGGAACTCTTGAGTTCTTGCTCTCGACAGACGAGACGACGAGACAAAACAATGTCACGCCGCCCCTGCTGGTGCTGTCTGTGGAGGGCGGCGAGTGTTCCTTATTGTCCGGTAAACTAAAACAAGCGCTGCAGAGGACGGCTTCAGGACAGATAAATAAATAGGTCACGCAGCTGCTCAAGTGTGCTCAATTTATGTCCAGGAATGGCCAGTTTCAGGAGCCGTTTATCAACTTGTCGCTAACTTGGTCTCCGGCTGCTCCCTGTGGCTCTCTGATTGGACCGGCACCCAGCTGTGAAGCTCCATTCAAGACAGAAGTGTCACTGTGAAACCTGAGCCTCTACCTTTCTCTAGTTGGCCTGGTAACTGGCCCAGAAATGCTATATGCATTTATTTTTTTCCCACTTTCTACCTTTCATCTGCCACTTCCACCATCACTCCTCAATCTAATCCACCCTCTGGCTTTTCATTACATTTTTTTTTTTTTTCCTTCTCTATTTGACCTGCACTCTGAACTTAATGCTCTCCTGACTTCCCTCTAACGTCCCCGCGTGTCTCGGTAAATGAGAGAAATCTTACTAAATATAACTGTAAACATTCATGGTGGCGTTTTTTGGGCTGTTTTGGTCCAGAACTTTGTACAACAACCCAAATAGGAAAAGGATTAGATATCTTAAATCTTCCTCCTCTTTTGGTTGGCCGGAGTGGGACCATAGAAATATGAGAAGTGGCCGTAGTCATGGTGACGTTACTCGTTGGTTTGTGGACTGATGTTTAAAGCCTTGAGTCGCCATCTTGGCTTTTTTTGCAACCGATGAACAGAAGTTACCATATTTGGGATGTGGAGGAGTGACGTAGAGACACCGTATGGTAGCGGCAGCGACCTGCCAATCACCCTGTAGCCCCGCCCCTAAAGCATCCCCTGCTTTATGGTCTGTTTGACTCTAAATGGACCATAATTTACTAAATGAACATCATGCTGTATTGAAGAAGACTTGAAACTAGAGATTGAGACATAAACTCATGTTTACAATGTTTACTGAGGGAATAAATCAAGAGAGAAGTAGAGTCATTTTCTATAGACTTCTATACAACCAGAGGAGTCGCCCCCTGGTGGTCAGGAGAGAGAATGCAGCTTTAACACATGAAGCTTTGACTTCTATACAACCAGAGGAGTCGCCCCCTGGTGGTCAGGAGAGATAATGCACGTTTTCACTCAGCAGAACCCGAGGTTGCCGCCTGGTTGGGACTTGACGCAAAGCGGTTGTGGGAAAAAATTACGTCTGATCAACAGAAAAATGTAAACGATATATTACAAGTTTCTCCTCAAGTAAAGCTTTAAGTTCAGTCGAGACATTTGATGCCCTAGTGAGTGTTTGTGGCAGCAGGACGGTGTAAGCGTGATTGAGTCAAAATAAACCACAGTGTTTATTGAAGGAAAGGGTCACCCATTGATGAGGTTCATCGATGTGTTTTTAATGGAGGTCTATAACACAGAGGACGAAGATTTATCAGGCTTTAGATACACAATATAAATGATGGATAATATCACCAGACTTCTGCTTGGTCCCCTCCTCCTCCCTCTGATCACATGACTTTGTTTTACAGTCAAACTTGCAATTTAGTCGTCATATTTTTCTCTCTTTGCTGTCGTCGCCGTCAGACGTAATAAATGCTCCCCGAGAACCAGGCCAACGGACTTCTCCTCGACATGTTGAGCCGTCACAAACGGGTGTGATGTCACAGCGTACGCAGACTTTCCTCTTCGGCTTCACCGTACAGAAATTATGTTTTTTTCTCCAGAAAGTCAGAGACGGTTTACCATCGTTTCACTCACATTAAAGCTCGGAGGCCTCAAGATGTGTGGAAGGCCACGAAGAAAAAAAAAAGATACATTTTTATATTTAACTGGCTGAGTGTGGTCTCAGAGAGAAAAAGAGAGAGAGAGAGAGAGAGAGAGAGAGAGAGAGAGAGAGAGAGAGAGAAGGAGTGGAGTGAGTCAGGCAACAGCAAATCACAAGGGGCGAGGAGAGGTTGTGGGGGGGGGATCTGGGAATCTTTTAAGCTTGGTTTTAATCTGGGTCGCCTCCAGAACAGGAGAGACGGAGCGGGAAAGAGGGACTGGGCATTACATGCTACACTAAACAGGGAGGTCACCCCATCGCCTGGAGGGCTGGGATGCAGAGAGAGAAAGAGAGAGAGAGAGACAGAGAGAGAGATGAAGAAGAAGAAGAAGAGGAGGAGGACGAGGAAGGAGAGGGATGGGGGGAGAAGGATGACAAACTGTGTGTGGAGGGATGATGAAGTGCGGAGGAAACGAGAAGTGGAAGGGTGTGTGTGTGTGTGTGTGTGTGTGTGTGTGTGTGGAGGGGGGGGTGGGGTTTGGGGGGGGATTTCAACTTGTTGTCATCGTCGCCCTCCTCCCTGTGACTCTGCAGCGCTGAGGGCAGCTTCTGCTGACTCGCCACTCGCTCGCCCCGGGGAGCAGGAGCGAGATATTCACATTATCTCCTCCCCCCTCCACTACCGTGTGCCCCCACCGGGACCGCCGGCATCACAGGCCTCATCTCAAGCCTCGCGGGGTCCACTGAGATCAAAGGGATGCCCTTGACGCAGAGTGGCACGGTGGCGCGCGTCGCCCCCGTGTGGCCGCCCGAGGACACTGCAACTCAGATAAAGATGAAGGAGGTTCAGAGTACCGCTCTGTTTGTTTTTAGTTTTATTTTTTTATTGAAAGAGAAAGTTTCTAAAGATCAGCGGGAACCTGTCGGGTCAACTAATCAGCAGCAATTCAGTTAATACGAGCTATGAGGGGGAGAAAAAAAAAATCTAAATTTTAAATAAGATAAAGGAAGGGAAAATAAATTATCTTCTTTTCTGTCTCTGAAAGGAACGAATGGTTTAGCAGCCAAAGAGAAATACAGTTATAATCACAGTCAATCAAAAAAAAATAAAATAAAATAAAATCTTAGAAATCTTTCTCTTTGCTTTTTTGTTTTGTCAAAATAAATTGAAGTGACGCCAGCGCCCTCTGAAAGGAGGCCTCACAAACAGCTGAGTGAAAAGAATTCACCTCGTGGCGTCAGAAATCCTTGGAGAGCGGCCTCAACACTACCGGCTCTGTTGCACAGAGTCAAAGCCTTTAATGTCTCAGTTTATGTTCCCAAATACACGAAGTAAGATGAACGAGAGAGAGGAATGTCTTTCAAACTAAAAAAAGTTCAAAGCCTCATAACGCTGTGCTGATCTATTAATAAAAGGAAGTTGATGGCCAATCTCTTGAATACATCCTTTCATCCTCTCAAAGTCCAGGTGGAACTAATGACTCAAAGCACCACTGCACAGTGTGTTATATGTATTTTATTATATGTGATTATAAAAAGGTTCTTCGGACAAACACACAGAGAATCATCACTAACTTCTTTTGGTCTGGTTTGATTCATAGTTTGGGTTTTTTACACTTTTGTTTCTGAAAGCAGGTGGTTGTGATTTAATTTACAAATTCCTCTCTCGCCCTCCTCCTCTGACCCTACGGGCGGATGAGGGAGGTGGAGGTGGAGGTGGAGGTGGAGGTGGAGGCGTCTCACACAATCCAAACCAATCCCTGATTGATTTGATCAAAGAAAGAAAAACACCAGGAAGGTTCATGCTTATATTATTTGATCATTTCTGGACACATTTCTTTAAAAAAGAAAAAGCTGACTAAATAATACAACATTTTTAAGCACATTTTACCAAAAATGTGTGCAAACAAGGCAAGCCAGTGAAAACAAAGTAAATATTGCAACAATATCTATTACACACAATTAATAGTATTTTATTAACCAAATATACTATTATCTTTAAGCCACCCCACAAATAAATACATGGTCAGAAGGCATTATGCATAACAGCAAATTACGTACTGCAGCCACGGCCAATGTTTATAAATAAGGCTATTATTCCACTTATTTCCACAAAAACTGAAACTCACACACACACAGTAACAAGTTACAAAACCTCCACGTCCCCCAAAATAAGCGAAGTGTCCTCAACGGAGGCTGCGGCCGATAATGCAGTCGATTTTTAGATCACTTCACAAATCAAAAACATCAACAATCGGAGAGGTCTGCACATTAAAACATTAAAAAAAAAAACTGAATTATGATCGGCGATGAAGCGATGAAGTGAAAACTGGGCGGCGGTTGATCTCATGCTGATTGTAATGAGAGCTTTCCCTCCGGCACGCACAATGCATCCTTTCTTTATGATCCAGAAAGTATTTCTTTGCCAAAAAAAAAAAAAAAAAAGAAGGTGCTAATTGGAGCCATGGTTAGATAAAAGCAAAGAAACAGCAATGAAAAATATCCATAAGGCTCTCATCGCCATGGCTACCGGCTACACTCGGCTTTAATTACCGCCGTAATTGCGGCTTTTAACTTTTTCCACATCTGACAGTTTATTATGCCACAAACTGTGAATGTGACTTTCGGTCTCGCCTCCTACTGAACTACGGCTGATCTGAGATCTTTAAATCTACCAGAAACATTTCACACGTCTAAATACAACAGGAGATACGGGAATCCGTGGAGACAACCATCTTTACAGGAAAACCTCAAGTGGAAGCTCCTTATTGGTTTCCGAGTGTATTTTATATACTTTCTGTGTTTATTTGGGGTCAGAAGTGTAAAATGAAGGCAGTACATATAGGGCCCTTCAAATTCCCGCAATGGAACAAAGACGTAGAGACGCTGTATACATCTCTGGTAGCGGCAACAACCTGTCAATCACCTTGTAGCCCCGCCCTAAAGCATCCCCTGCTTTATGGTCTGTTTGACTCTACATGGACCATCCATCCATCCATCCATCCATCCATAATACTGCCACAGCTGGGGCTTTTTATTTTTCTTAATTTTTTCAACGAGTTTCACTGTATGAAATTGTTCTTGGATGACTCTGGACTAGTTTTGTTTTAATTTTTTTGGATGGATCTAAATGGACCATAATTTACTAAATGAACATCATGCTGTATTGAAGAAGACTTGAAACTAGAGATTGAGACATAAACTCATGTTTACAATGTTTACTGAGGAATAAATCAAGAGAGAAGTAGAGTCATTTTCTATAGACTTCTATACAACCAGAGGAGTCGCCCCCTGGTGGTCAGGAGAGAGAATGCAGCTTTAACACATGAAGCTTTGACTTCTATACAACCAGAGGAGTCGCCCCTGGTGGTCAGGAGAGAGAATGCAGCTTTAACACATGAAGCTTTGACTTCTATACAACCAGAGGAGTCGCCCCCTGGTGGTCAGGAGAGAGAATGCACGTTTTAAGACACTTCCGCATCGGCTTCACTCAGCACAACCGGAGGTTGCCGCCTGGTTATAGACATAAAAAAAACGTCAGTAAATATAAGGCTTGGTATCGTTACAAAAAAAACAATGTCAGTGAGTGATACTAATACAAAGGAAAATACTTCTTTGGATATCCATAATGTGAAGGAAGCTGTGTGAGTCCCACTAACGTTAGTTTTTAATTCTGCAGATTGTATTCACGCTTCAAAAATCATGAAAGTTGTCTTCATTTGTGAAGATTATCTTGCTGAACAAATCGTGCAAGTATCATAAACATTTGTTTTTCACAGAGATTATTTTCTACAATAATATAATAATCCACAATCCAAAGGAAAAATCCCGTCATCTTTTTTGTCAAGTGCGATGCTGCTGAACTGTGAGGTGTTGAAGAAAGATTTAGAAGCAAGTCATTTTCCTGAAAACGTTTTGCAAAGCACAAAACTGCACAGCCAATCAGAGAGCAGCTTCTGACCGCCTTCATCAAAATAAAATCACCCATTGAACTTAATAAAACACCAATCTGTTTGCATAAAGAGGAATTATTTCAAAACTAACCAACTTGTCTTCTTCACAGTTAAAATGAAATGAAACATATATTATTGAAGTAAAATGCAATTTTATTGTTGAAACAAGTGCAGACAAAATTTTCAAATTCTTCAATATATTGAACTTTTATATCTTTTCTGCAAAGAAGCAACTTGATGGAATGACTAATCATAGTGTAAAGTAAACAAGAATGAACAAAAACGTAATTTAAAAAACAACATGAGCAGACGGCAGGGAAGTTGTTAAGAAGAACAAAGTTGTACAACATTAAAAAAAAAAAACTCATAGATTTACGAGAAAAAAAATCTTTCTCTGAGATTAAAGGAGACATATCATGCTCATATGCAGGTTCATATTTGAATTTCGGGTTTCTACTTGAACATGTTTACAAGTTTTAACAATCAAAAAACACTTTATTTTTCTCACACTGTCTGTCTGAATATACCTGAATTCACCTTCGATCTGAAACGCTCCGTTTTAGCGCCTGTCTCTTTAAGAGCAGAGTCTACTCTGATTGGCTTGTGAGCAACATATGGTACACCTTTACAAAGGTAGCTCTCAAGCCGTGGGTGGAGATTATCAGCTGGGGGGGTGAGGGGGGTGGGGAGGGGTCTTTCATGTCCTTTTAAAGTCACAAAGTTACGAGAAAGATAACCAACTCTAAAACAGTGTTTTTTTTGTAAAGGAACCACATCGCTTCACTCTGCAAGGTTGGATCAACCTCATCACTTCATCACCTGCCGTGTGTTATGTCTGCAGTGGATCATCTCATGAAAACGTACTTTGCAATCGGATTCAGCAATAATCACCATATTATCATAAGCATTCCAGACGTTGTTGTGAATTGGGCCGATTCAGAAGAAAACAATACGCTCCTAGTTTTTTTTTCTAGTAAATCTGTGTTCTTTCCACGTAAATTTACGATAATTAATTATAATTTTCTTTACACAATGCTGTCGTAGTTCCTTCTAAACATTGAAGTTGTATTAATTCGTTAACATTTTTTTATTCTTTTTTTCGTGAAACAAAACAATCAACGTAAATGATGAACAAACCTCTAACAAATATATATATATATATGTATATATATATGTACATATAACACATAATATTACTTTATATATATATACACTATCTACTATATTTATCTATATATATATATGAAATACCTAGTTGATTTGGTTTTTGGTATTATTATGTGAGTCAACAACAGATAATTTTTTTTGCCATGTTCCACCGTGTCACTTCACATCGTCTATGAACTGAACAGCTAAAGTGTTTACAGCTAAAGTGAAGACACACACACACACACACACACACACAGACACACAGACACACACACACAGACACACACACACAGACACACACACTCTGCCGGTGTCACCTCACAGCCAGCCGCTGGAGGAGAAGTCCCGCCTCAGCTGCTGAGCCTCGGCCTCCGTGAGCGGCTGCAGAGGCGAACGACAGGCGCCGCCGTGGAAACCGAACCACTCCATCGCCTGCTTGAGGGCGGGAACTCCCAACTTCCTGGTCACCTAGCAACACAGAGCACCAATCAGCCTCCCTGTACACCCCCAGCAGAAAATGAACTGCCGTGTGGTTTCAAAGCTTTATCAATACGGACACTTAAAAACAGACACGTTTACATTATCTGTGATCGATATGTGGCTGCGGAGCTGCATCCGGATCACGCATCACTTCATACGAGAGTGAAGCCGGATTTTTATGATGCGGCACGTAGAGGAGTTTGATTGATGCCGTCAGAGCGCCGACGTTTAAGAAACCTTAACAGACACATCTGTAGCCTGAAGCATATTATTCAGTGTCTTTTCCTCAACCATCTCACTCCGAGAACACACCGCTCTCTCATTTAACTTTGTTAAGTTTCATTTTCATACACCGGAGAAGGTTCAACACATCTTCCTCTTGAAATAAAACTTTTATAACGCTTGTTCCGCGTCGCTAAGATTTACAAGATCTTGTTAAGTTTGTTTTAAAAATAGTTCAGCGACAGTACTATTTCCTTTTGAAGTGAACATGTTATATTTTAAATTATTGTGCTATTCATCATATTGTCACAGCTGATACTAGAGCCGATTTTTTATTTTGACTTTAAAGACCAATGTATATGGATATTTAGTAGTGTTATTGATGGATTCAGGTTCATTGAGACAGCTTTCGTCATCAACAAACCCCGCGTCCCCGTAGCCGCTAACCGCAAGCGTACACGTATCACAGCCCTGCATGTAAACACAAATCCACACAGTTTATACTGTATTTTGCCACAATAACAGACCCTTTACAGCACCGTTACCCAACCATAATCGTACAAATGGTCAGCGTGCTAGCAATTAGCAATTAGCAATTAGCGGGAGTGATTAGCTTAAGGTAATTGGAAGGGTAAGGGCTATCATGAACGGTAATTTCAAAACTGTAAAGTCTGGCTAAACTTTAAAATAACGTAGGTTCACGTTATTTTTTTTTATGTTTTGTAGATGTCGGACAAAAACAAGGCGGAATTAGCAAGCTAGCTGGCTAAACAGACAGACGCTATATTACTAAAATGAGAGCTTCTTCCACGCACTCTTGACACAGCGTAGGAAAGTCACGAACACTGATTCACCCGATAAAGTAATGTGTTGATAAAGTAGTGTGGTTTAATTTCAAGTCTCCAGAAAAGAGAGAACCGTCTGTGGTTGTAACGCCACACTGGTAACGGTCGTGGTAACGGTCGTGGTAACGGTCGTGGTAAACGTCGCGTCTTAGCCGCCCCTCCCAGTCCTGCACGTGTTGATTCATCTCGACACATTTTATTATTTTTATTTCAAGCGTAGAGGCACTTCAGCCAAAGTCGCTCTTTAATCTTGTCAATTTTGTTCGTAGTTTCAATGAGATTTACTCGTTTACTTTCCATGTAAACATGTCACATGCACGCAAGAGGGAAGCTGCCTTGTTGCTGGGCAGACTGGACTTTATATAATTCACAAGTTAAACATCATAAAAGCAGCCAATGATCTCCAGATCAGTCCTGAGAAATGTGACTAAACCTCCAGTCTGTCATTATGTGTGTGTGTGTGTATGTGTATGTGTATGTGTGTGTGTGTGTGTGTGTGTGTGTGTGTGTGGCAGATGGTACTCACGGCGGCGTTGGGCTCGATGAGGCGCTGCTGCAGGCCTCTGGCTTCCTCCCAACGACCGGACACACACAGGCTCTCCAACTCACACAGCTCCCGGCCCAGCACGTTGGCCAGCGCACACACTCCGCCCACCGCACCTACACACCCGGATCACAATCGAGAGCTAAAGTATTCTCAATATATATATCGAGTTGTTTTTTTTTCTTTTCTTTTCTTTCATACAATAAGGAAACATTCTTGACCTTTTGAGCCAACACATTCTTTCCTTCTAATAGAAAGCATCTCAATGAAAAAGGAATAAAATAAAGAACCAAACTAAGAGTCAACATCCAGTCTGGTCTCCGTGCCAACGTGTTTACGACGACTGAATTTAGGAGGTATAATGTTTACAATGATCACCATCTTAGATCAGTAGCACAGTACAGCCGAGGCTGATGGGAATGTCATTCACTTTGCAGAAATTCTGTCATAAACCAAAGTGTTGGACAACATTTAAGATATTTCACTTAAACCATAGACTGTATTTAAGAAGTGTCACTCTCTGGTTTGTGGACTACCGTTATGAAGCTTCAGTGAAGAGTTCGGTGATTTCGCCGCGGCCATCTTGGATTACGGCCGTCGCCATGTTGTTTTTTTTTGCAGCCAATGAACGGAAGTTACCATATTTGTAATGCGGATGAGTGATGTAGAGACCTGTCAATCAAATTTTTTTTCACGATCTTTTCCTAAACCTTACAGTAGTTTTGTTAAACCTAACTAAGTTGTTTCCTGTGAAGACAGAAGTTTCCTTACATGTAAGCATGTAAGAAGCGATAATTGACACGTATTCCTGGCTTTCATCGGAAAAACCCACGAAAAATGAGGAGTAACTTTTCTCACAGGATCTTTTGGGTAGCAAAGTCAACATTTCTGCCAAAAAAACCCCCAAAAAAACCACCTGGTCCAGCTTTTAAGGGCTGTGCTTATTCACAACCAGCTGTTCCAATCTGGCTTCAAACCCACGTTAAGTTGAAGGAGGGTGGCCTGATAAATCACGTTTGATCAGTTCACCGTGAGCAATCACTCAACTCAGCGCTTCGTATGTTTAGAATATTAAAATGCTCAATCCACCAATCATGCTCAGTGCGCCTAAGCATTAGCATGCATCACGGCAACGCGCCAGAAGCACTTGACTTGCCCAAGAGGTCGAGCGTGTGGACAGAATTCAGTGTTCACACAGCTGAAGATAAAACCGAGCAGAAAGGACTGGGGGGGGTGGGGGGGATTTCTCTGTCTGAACATATTTTCCTATTAAATAAAAACATCCATCACTCTCCTGGTTTTACAGCTGCGTTGTCAACACACAGGCATCAATGATTCACTGGCAACGTCTTTTTCAGATCGAAATCCAGCCTTCTATCTTTTTCTCTGACAGATCGGCAGGCAGTTCATTCAGTATGATGTCGGGTTTTTTTATTTACAGAGCTGGAGACACAGACATTTTCCAAGGCGTCTAGATATCATGGCCTTCCAGTGTGACATCTCATTGCCTGCGTCTGTTGGAGGAGGGAAGCAGAGAGCCAGCCTCCGTCCGCAACCTTGGAGTCGTCGTCGTTGTTGTTGTTGTTGTTGTAGTTGTAGATAGACGAGCCGGCGGCGGCTGATGGGCGGATTTTCTGTCTGAATTATGTTTCTGTTGGCCCGCCGCTCGGATCGCAGCGCTGACAGCAGCTTACCAAACGCTGCTGTCTGACAGCTCGCGGAGGAAAGACGTCAGAGGCCGGACGAAGGCGGGAGGAGGGAAGGAATCAGATTCAAAATGTCCAGGAATGTGGAGATGTGGAGATGTGGAGATGTGGAGATGTGGAGATGTGGAGATGTGTACACCAGAACTGAGAGAAACGGATCCCGGCCCAACAACACATTCATACTAACGATATAATAATCACCAATTAACACTTTCCTTCACCTAAAAGAAAAATACATTGCCTATGTTTGATTGTTAGATCCTTGAGTTTGAGTAGAGCAATACATTTAGAGTTGCTGACTCAACTCAATATTTTGAAGTGAGTTTTTAAAACGTAGCAAAAAAATAAAGAAAAAGCAAATTAGGCACATTTCCATCAACTGGTTTGGAGCGAATAAACTCTTCCACGGCGTAGGTTGGTCAGAATATGGCGTCGTAGGCGTAGGCAACGTATTGCTGCAATCTGCCAGTAAACAGAGTAGAAGAAGAAGTAGAGGTGGCAAATAGGAAACAAAACAATCCCGCTTAGCAATCTAACCATCGACGACAGAAAGATGGGGAGAAGTCTTCAGGAATTTGTTTTTCATGGTTCTTTTTCATGTGAGATAGTATTGATCATGTTTCACGTCACCAACACATATCCAGGAAGATGAAGAAACAGCTGATGAGTCACACGAGTTTAACGCTCGCTACGTCGGAATATCTTCGGCAAAGGCGTTTCCATAATCCATGTGGTTCAACTCTTTATCGGCAAAAGGCCCCAAAACATAATCTCAACTAAGCGTGAAAATGTATTCGTGCAACGACGGAGTTTTATGAAATGTTGCCGCGATCCGTACAGCTTTTCTAACGCCACACTTCAAAATATGCATGAAGTTATGTGAATGGAGAAACGGCTTCAGTTTCTTATTGGGTTTATTATCCAACTTCTCCACAGCACTGACTTTACCTCGTCATGATTTTAATTTTAATTAAGTTTTACCAGAACTTATTGTATAACAACGGTTGGTTTTGTTCTCATGCGTGAAAAGTTCTCCTCTAATGTTTTAAGTCTAAAAAGCATTCAATTATTTTATTTTGTTACTGTCGCATACATTACAGCAAGTTTATGTTGGAGCAAATTTTTCAAGTCTTCTTACTTCTGAAATTGTTTTTAACAAATTTCTGGTTTCTATTTGGGCTCTCCTGAATTTAACTTGAATCCATGATGGAGGCAGAAGTGACAGTAAAGATGATTGAAGAAGAAACACACACACACACACACACACACACACACACACACACACACACACACGCACACACACACACAGTTTTTCTTACAACACGCTTCTGCAGAAACCTGCACAGCCGCGACACAAAGTACAATTTCAATTTCAACAAAAACACGTTCTTGCATATTAACGACACCAACAGCCATATTTCTGTCGGAGAAGCAGGAACATCGTGAGACTTGGGCTCAATTCTGAGACCTTCCCTTTGTCGACCTGCTGAACACTGACGTAGGCGCGAGTGAGCGAGCGCTCTCCGGCTCTTCGCTCTACGAGGGTTTGACTGACAGGTTTCAGTTTTACTGTCGTGGGTGTCGAGAGCATGAATCCGGATATCAGAACGTGAGCTCACCGTGGACACATTAACATATCAATCACACAGCGCTACCTGTGTCCATCTCACACACGCGCACACACACACACACACACACACACACACACACACACACACACACACACACACACACAGCCAATTACTCCCATATTTCAGTTATGGAGATGAGAACCTGTCAGGGAGCAAAGATCAGAGAGCTGTGGGAGTGTGTGTGTGTGTGTGTGTGTAGCAGGGCTGGCAGTGGGAGAACATGACTCATTAGGTTCCTGAGCATCATATTGATGCCTATCCCCTAACGTGTTATCTAATCCAGGCGTACAGTACACGGTACGTGGCGGACATGCATAAGAAGGCGGAAGACATCGCTCCCAAAAGGAGGCAGAGGATTTTTTGATTTGCTGCAGCTTTAAATGAAAGGTTGCACGCTTCCACGCAGGATGAGACAAACTTGGGCTGATAAAAAAAAAAAAAAAAGAAAAAAGTCCTTAATTCCTGAAAACTTTACATTTTGGAGAAAAAAAAGGCTTTTAATGTGAATTCTTGTAGCTCAGGTTATATACAAATAGTAATGTACTGTGAGGTTGCTTCAGAGGGGGTTGCTGGTTTGATTGCTGAAGGTATTTGTGTCTCCAGTGTTTACAGCCTGTGATTGTTACGGTTGTGTATGTTGTGACATTCAGACTCAAGTTCTGAGAAATAGAAAAATATCAGACTCTGTATCCAGTCATGCTGAGGTGCCTTAAACATTCTCTCTCCTGACCACCAGGGGGCGGCTCCTCTGGTTGTATAGAAGTCAAAGCTTCATGTGTTAAAGCTGCATTCTCTCTCCTGACCACCAGGGGGCGACTCCTCTGGTTGTATAGAAGTCAAAGCTTCATGTGTTAAAGCTGCATTCTCTCTCCTGACCACCAGGGGGCGACTCCTCTGGTTGTATAGAAGTCAAAGCTTCATGTGTTGAAGCTGCATTCTCTCTCTTTTTTGTGCAAAAAATCTCTTATCCAGTTTTCAATTTTACAGCTCCACCCGCTCACCCTCAAAAAACAAAATGACGATGTCCAATAACCAAGATGGCGACGGACAAAATGTCGAACTCGAGATTTCAAAACAGCAGTCCACAAACCGAAGTCAAGGTGACTACGTCCACTTCTTATCAACGGTCTTTGCTTCATCAACCTTTATCGGATTTATGTTGCGTGCATGAGAGAATCTATCTGGAACTGAACCAGAACAACATCCGACATCCGGCAACTTTTTGTTTTTGTGAAAGTGTTTTTCTCTCGTGGTAATAAACTGTTTTGAAACCTCTTCATTTCTGGTGCATTGACTAAGTCCTGTGTAGAACTCCAAAACATGCCCAAATTCACAATTTTCTTTCTTTCAAGGTCAATAATTGCTAATTTTCCGTTTTCCAGCCTCGTGGCTCATGTAATCGATTCGTTAAGTCCGAACGTTTTTAAAACAGTTCCTACTCCCACTACGGACGCAACGACGATGTAACTTCAGCCAATTCATCAGTCGACTTCCTTTGTGATGGATTCATTCTTTCAAGTAATTTCCACTCCTTCGCTAATTGATTTTTATAGTAAAATGAATCCGCTGCTAACAGGAGGTGCAGCGGGAAGTCAATCCAAAAACACGAGGGCATGTTTAGGACATGAAATCCTGAGCAACTCAATGTCGGGATGAGGTCTCCGTCCATCGGGAGTGTGAGCGAAATGTGATAAACAACCACAGGAAGTGACACCAGAGTGCAATGGCTTATGGGTAAAAAGGACAGACGTTGACATCCGATCGGCAGCGGTTCCAGAGAAACCAGATATTTGTGAATAACAAACAGCACTGTTGGTCCCCGTTGTTTTAGGGGTCCTTACCAACACTGTAGGCGGCCATGAGGAAGCCCGCTGAGCCCGCCAACACCTGGAAATCCTGCGTTTTGGTTTTGTGAACAATCAGGCCGATCCGTGAGATCTGAGGAGTATAAAAGACACACAGAGAGAGAAGGAGGTAAGACATCAGGACCGTTTCATTGTCATCACTCCTCCCCGCTGTCACGGCTAATATCTGGTGGAGTTTTTAATATTCATCCCTGGAGACGCTGTCACAAGAGACGACGGAAAAGTAAACAAATCGCTCAAATTGAGACGAGCATCGACTCTTAACATGGTGGAGGTTTTGGGAGGAGGGGGTCGGGCAAGATCCCGAACGGGAGAAGAATAAGAGGGGGAGAGAGAGAGAGAGAGAGAGAGAGAGAGAGAGAGAGAGAGAGAGAGAGAGAGAGAGAGAGAGAGGGGGAAAAGAAACAAGTCCCAAGTGAGAAGAAAAAGGAATCGTCTTCAAAAGAGGAGGAGGAGGGGGAAGACTCATGAATAATTGATAAGCTTCCTATTTTGTTTTGCCTCTTTTAATTCTCTTTTGTCAATCCGGATACGAAGCGTCAGAATCCAAATAAAGCTGAATTGTTCAAAAGGAAAGCGCAAGACGAACTCCTGCACATGAAACCGAAGGCTCCGCAGGGAAAAACCTGCAGCCTCCGCTTTAGAAAACCTCCCTCACCGTCACCGCCGAGGGGGCTATTTATAAAAACCGCCGCGGTGTCAATCAGTTTCCCCGAATCAGTCATTTCAAACACGCGGGGCTGTAATTGATCAGTCAGTCAATCGGGTTATAGGAGCTCCTGCTGCTCTATGGAGGCTCGAGCACTCGGGCTATTTCTATACAGCTACCCAGTGGGGGGTGGGGGGGTTGGGGGGTTTGGGGGGGGTAACATCCTATAGAGTCTGCCCCGGTGTGACAGAAAAACACTCATTAGCTTTTCTATTTAATATTTTCTTTTTTTAAAGTCTCATTATTGTCATTAGCCTGCTGTGGGTCGACCGGAGAGCAAAAGGGGAACTTAACCCTCGACTGAAGATTCTTTGACTGACGATGACGCATCTATCACAAAATGCACACAGAGGTTATTTGTTTAAATTATTCATATTTGGTTGTTATTTTTTTTTTTGCCTCAGGGCAACAATGTGGAATATTTGTATGGAAGAAAAAAAAAAAAAAAAAGGACAAAAGGAAAATCAGATTTCCGTCTAATTGTTTTCCAGATATTAATGTTTGTGAACTGTAATCATCCCAACGCTTCGGTTCATGACTAAATATGTGATTCATGTAATTTTTCTAGTAATGCATGTAGCTTTAAATTGCTATTGCAAACTTTCCCCATCGGGTTGTAAAGTCAGCTTTAGTGTTAAATACACGTTGGAAAACTCTGTTTTCATTTTCCTAAAAAAAATGTTTGTGCACTTTGCCTTTGCAAAATAAATTAAATACATGAACATAGCTTCGTCATTCGTATTCTTTACTTCTTCTTTTAATTCTATTAAAAAAATAAAAAGGTCCATGAATGTGCGAATTGTGCTCATCAGCTTTAGACGAGTGAAAAGCCTCTTAAACCTGATGGTGAGCGTCCACGCCATTTCATACCTTTTCATATCAGAAGAGGGCAAAAACAGTGACCTGACCAGGGTCGTCATTTCACACCATATTACGCCTTCTTTATGGAGCATGTTGCTGCAGCTCCATCTTTGTGTACAACATTGCCTTGAGCCAACAAAAATCACTGTTTAGGAATATAATATATATATATATATATATATATATATATATGTATATATATATATACATATATATATATATATATATATATGAGAGGTGAAATGCAGAGCTCCTGAGTCTATGAAAAGAAAGTAATAAACATTTCATTGTTTAGTTCCTCTGAAAGAACATAATGTGAGTGAGTAGGTGTATCTTAATTCCTCAAGCCTGTCATCTTAAATCAACACGGTACGTTTTGTAAATGTCAATTAGCAGCTCATGTCATATTCAGTGGTCATATCTATTTTTCAGGGGTGAGCCGTTAAAGACGTGGTCTCTCTCTCTCTCTCTCTCTCTCTCTCTCTCTCTCTCTCTCTCTCTCTCTCTCTCTCTCTCTCTCTCTCTCTCTCTCTCTCTCTCTCTCTCAGAAGAGACGATAATTGGTTGGGTTGAACAAACGATTTTGTTTGGCAAAAAAAAATAAAAAAATAAGCAAAAAAAGAAAAAGCGATGACGCCTCGCAACAACGCCCTCGTAGATTCACACGTCTGGCGCGTGCAGGAGGCGCACAGGCTTAAAGCCAAAAACACAAGATGTGCGTGTGCGACAGCGTGGGAAGGAGGGAGTCAGACTCCAGGAGCCGAGGTGGAACTTTGAATGATTTCTGAGGGGAGAACCGTCAAAGCAGCAAATGTCTTAACGTCACGACGACATGAGTTACAAACCTCTGAGATCTGATCGGCGGATGACGAACGTCCCGAGCGGGATTCAAACCCGCGACACGACTGAAGCTGCCAGCTGACACACCTGGTTTCCCCCCCTCAGTGCGTCTCAGTTACTTATTCACCAGCGACCAGTCAGTCAGACGTCAGAACACATCTCGCTGATGCACAGAGAGAATTTAAAAAAACACACCGCTTCGTCTCGCGGGCCCGAAATAGAGACGCAACCACAAACGGATCCGTTTTCTACTTGTTGTGTCTCCGCTCGGTGGGTTTGTTTCATGAAGCAGCCGAGAGAATCTGAGGGATCCGTTTGATCCGCTAACGAGCTCCGCAGCCGGAGTCTCAAAACAGCTGGTTTTCAGAAAGGAACATTAGAAAGGAACATCCCACTGGAAGCTCAAACCTCTCCACTAAAACCGCTATTTCATAACTTATTGGACTCAAAAAGGTCCTCGTGAGACGTTCAGGGCACTAACATGAACTATCGCTCCTCTTCCTCCTCTTCCTCCCCATTGATCCCCATTGATGCACATTGATATACATTGATGCACATCACTAACTCTGTTTCCATGGATCGTGGTCATGGCTCCTGCTGCTGACACCCACTGCTACTATCATTATTATTATTATTATTATTATTAACACACACACACACATTTCTATTACCGATACCATTTATGCTTTTATTATCATTATTATCCTAAAATAACCAGTGCTGCTGTTATTATTATTATTATTATTATTATTAGTCGTAATCTTTCCATCATTATTCTGACTACTACTCTCATTATATGAATCATTTCGGTCATATGCATTTAATTATGTTGTTTATTCTGTCCACATGACATCTAATGGAGTGTTTCCTGTTCTGATGTGAGGGTCCAGGCACAGAGGATGTCACATGTGTACAGATTGTAAAGCCCTCTGAGGCAAATCTGTGATTTTAGGCTGTACAAAATGAATTAAATTGAATATTGTCTACGTATTGATATATTGGAGCGTCGCCTCCCTGAGCGGAGAATGAATCCATAGAAAACGGATAGGAGTTGAACTTTCTTTTCCTTTTTCACGCGGCCATTTGACTTGTACAAAAGAAACTGCTGATTGTCGTTAGTTGTCATGGTGACAACAGACGTCAGTGGGGCCGTAAACTGTTGTCGTAGCTGCGAACACTGAAGGCTCGCTAGTTAGCTAGGTAGCTAACGCGGGCGGACGGACCGCTGGAGCCAGAACCATTTGAGGACTCCGTCTTGGACTTTCGGGAAAAACAAACGATGTTTCACCATTTTGTGAGATTTTATAGACCAAACAACCGATCGAGAAAACTAAATCCACAGATTAACCTGCAGATTAAAATTGCTTTCACGCTCACAGAAACACAAGCAGTGAGAAGAAGAAAATAAAAGACAACAAAGAAGCTTCAGCACAACCGACCGCATGTTGTTTGTGGTCGATCGCGAAGATCGTCACGCTGGGAGACAAGTCAAATCTTTTCCTACGAGCCTGTCCAGGCCAGAGTCTGCTGATGACTCACCAATTTATTCTCTGGAAATATGTACAGGTACTTATATATTTACTCCGGGGGCCAAAATATAACAAGATTCAATTCCAGCCCGAGACATTTTGTTTTTTTGATGAAGTAAATCGGCCAAACAGCAGGAAGTGGCTGATGCGGGGAAATCTGTTTCGCCACTCGTGTTCTGAATAATCTTTCTGCAACTTCGTCTGCCTTCCTCAAATTGACCCTTCACCCCTTGTTTTCTGTGTTCGTCCTCTTCACGCCCACCACGGAGCAGGGCCGCCGTGTGCTTGAACTACACCCACGCTGCTGTCTCCCAGCGAGTGGACAAACTATGCTGTTTCCCAAATCGCGAATCCATTTGTGCAACTTCTCGCAGACACTTCCCACACAGACGAAAAAGGTATTGAGGGCTCGACAAGAGCGAACTCTTCCCAACAAGTGACCCCCGCAACAAAACCCAGAAGGATAAAAGTACAGACACACACTTAAGTTTTAGGTTCTTCAAAAGCCACCACTCTCGGCTCTACAGCAGCGAGTTCACTGCACACAGAGATACAGAGATACCGCTGGTTGTGCAGCGTCGAGGTGCAAGTATCACAAAATTTTAAATGTTAGCTTTCATTTGTTTCCACTCTTTACATGTGTGAGACTGGTGAATGAGCCCGAGGCATTACGTGGAGATCTGCAGCGCTGTGAGGTGGAAGAAGCACCTCATGCAACGGTTCTATGATATCTTACAACACGGGGCAAGTTAGGCTTCTTACATGCTTACGGTCTTTTAAAAATAAACTTCCGTCGCCACAGGAAACAACTTAGTAAAGTTCAGGGGAAAGTTTGTTAAATACGGAGTTAAGTTTGGGAAAAGATTGTTAAATACTGAGTTAAGTTTAGGAAAAGATTGTTAAATACTGAGTTAAGTTTAGGAAAAGATTGTTAAATACTGAGTTAAGTTTAGGAAAAGATTGTTAAATACTGAGTTAAGTTTAGGAAAAGATTGTTAAATACTGAGTTAGGTTTAGGAAAAGATTGTTAAATACTGAGTTAAGTTTAGGAAAAGATTGTTAAATACTGAGTTAGGCTTCAGGAAAAGATTGTTAAATACTGAGTTAGGTTTAGGAAAAGATTGTTAAATACCGAGTTAGTATTTAACAATCTTTTCCTAAACCTGAGTTAGGTTTTAGAAAAGATATAAATATGGAGTTAGGTTTAGGAAAAGATTGCTATATATGGAGTTAGGTTTAGGAAAAGATTGCTATATATGGAGTTAGGTTTAGGAAAAGATTATTAAATACTGAGTTAGGTTTAGGAAAAGATTATTAAATACTGAGTTAGGTTTAGGAAAAGATTGTTAAATATGGAGTTAGGTTTAGGAAAAGATTGTTAAATATGGAGTTAGGTTTAGGAAAAGATTGTTAAATATGGAGTTAGGTTTGGGAAACGATTATTAAATACTGACTTAGGTTTAGGAAAATATCGTGGTTTGGGTTCAAATAACTTACTTAAGTACAGAAGTTACGTGACAAACCAGTCAAGGTTGACTTCTCGCTTCACACGGGACACGAACACGAGCTCCTGGCTGAAAGAGCGTTTTGATGTTTGACCCATCGTTCCTCCCACACAGCCCTCACTCCCCGTAGCTATAGCGACCAACGCTGTAGTGGAAACAGCCTGAGCTGCTCGGCGATCACACAGATGATGTGTCTCTACCTGCAGCACAGTGACGCCTGCAAACCGACAGCTGATCGGGATGTTTGCATCGGAGAAAATGAGAAAAATTTAAAAAAAATGCGTCGCTTACGTCTCCTCCGCTGTCTTTGAGGCCGAGGATGTTGGGGTGCTGAGACAGCTGCACCACGGCGTCCAGCGGCAGCTCCAGCCCCGTGTTGGCCGGCACGCTGTACAGAACCACCGGCACCGGGCTGCGGTCCGCCACCTGCAGGGGGGACGCAGAGCGATGAGCGCCACGTTTGAACCCCCGGACCTCCACGTCCTCCCTTTAATCCTCCCCCTTCTCTTTTACCACAGAAGTACAGTATCTTTACAAGCTTTTCTCATTGAATCCTCCCCTCGGAACCTTTATATTTAAGATTTTTACTGCAGTTTTAATTAATTAATATAAAATATCAAAATAATGTGGTACGGAAATATTTAAACCCAAAGCATGTTATGGCTACCGTCAAATAGAAATAGTGTATTCGCCAGCTTTATCATCCTTTACTTGACAAAAGTCACGTATTCAGGCTTTAAAAAAAAGCGGTTATGAAGGTTTGATAATTTTTCATTTAGATTCCCAATATGTGATCAGTTTATCTGAATAACCTGTTAAAGTGTGTTTGTATGAGGTTCTTCTCCACAGTCAGAGTGTTACTACAGAAGATGGAGTTTGGAGGAACAGACGGGAGTAAAGTGATGTTCTGCTGTGGACGTATTTCAGACTCCTAAAATAATCTATATCGGTTGAAGTGAACGCTACATTCATAACATTTACACCTCTTTACCTCACCATACATCGTGAAACAGCTATACAGTCTATATTTCCGACCGGGAACTGAAGCAGTTATCTAGGAGCCGCCGCCTCCATCGGTCACTTTGTTTGTGTTATTGTGTGATTATTGTGTGGTTATTGTGTGGTTATTTTAAATTCACCACAGTCACACAGTGACACACTATGGAGTAGCTCACACAACCACACTTCTAAATGTCACTTGAACAGTGAGAACATGTTGGCCGGCCCTCAATCCTTCAAACAGCTGTTTGGGGGTTCAGACTTGGTTTCTAGGGTTACGGTAAGAACCAGGTCTAAGTTAAGGTCAGAGTCAGGATTAGGTAATGCATGATGTGCTTGACGGTCAGCTGACCTTTGTGAAGTGCTGGATCAGAGCGCGGCTGTCCATCTTGCCCTTGTAGAAGCACGGCGTCACCACGAGAACGACGTCCGCTCCGGCCGCCGCCATCTTCTCCGTGAGCTGCACGGTGGCTCTCGTGGCTGATGAGAGACGAGAGACGACAACTTTACAACTCAGCTTTAATCTGCACGACACGTCTGTCAAAAAGCTTTTAGAGAGAGAGAAAGAGAGAGAGAGAGAGAGAGAGAGAGAGAGAGAGAGAGAGAGAGAGAGAGAGAGAGAGAGAGAGAGAGACCGACCTGTTGGGGCTGTTTGTTCCTTCTGTTCAATGTATTTATACATTTATTTGATTTTAATTCTAATATTGATTGAGTTTTTGTTTACGTATATACAACCAAAAGTATTGTGTACGTTAACTTATGACTGTTATTTGTACAATCAGAATAATAGAAAACATAAGTGTACATTATTGAAGGCGGAAGTATACAACTGTATGTATCAGTCAATGAGCATTTACCACCGTCATAAATATATATATATATACACACATACATATATATATATACATACATACATACATATATATATATATACATACATACACACAAACATACATACATACACAAGAGGAAGAGACACATGGAGCGACTGAATATCAGTGGAAGAGGAAGAGGAAGAGGAAGAGGAAGAGGAAGAGGAAGAGGAAGTCCCTGGACTATTTACTGAATAAACCCCTGTGAGATAACCGATGAAGCGAGAGCTCAGGAGGCTGTCATGTCGTCGGGGGATGGAGTTACCCCACAATTTTATCTTTAAACTATGTCTCGATTATTGTTTAAAGTTTTTATTGTTTTATTCTACGTCTATGTTTATTGTTATGCACCTTTCACCCGGTTAAATTCCTTGTTCGTGCAACGTACTTGGCAAATAATAAACGATTCTGATCCTGATCCCTCTCCTCTCACTATGAATGTTCATCAACAGGCAATAAAACTGTTCCAGACTCTATTTGACTTCATTCATCAGTACACCATAAAAATGAATCTCAACGAGCTTAATAAAGGAAATAAAAATCAAGGCCGCTGAGATCTGTGTTGGAGTCGTGTTCATGAATCTTTTTTAAATACGAGCGATTGGAGAGTTGAAATTCTCAAAAGTCTTCGATGATCAATAATTTTGTGCCTCTAAAAAAAAAAAAAAAATCCACGTTCAATGTGAATAAACTGACTCACGACTGATAAATAAACCGGTTGACTTTCCCTGAGACGACGTTACGGGTTGGTAATCTCTCCGACGGCCTTCGTCATAAGTCGTTATGTTTCATTTGAGCAATTGTGATCATTTGAAGAACTTTGCTCACAACATGAGCGAACTTTTGAGAGTTGAACCGCATTTATTTATTTTTTCATTCCATAGGGAGTTTTTATTGTTTTGACCACGTGTACATTTTAAAAAAGAAATTAAAAAAAATGTAAATGTCACATCAATATGACAGCTGGCTTGAAGCCAACTAATTGTCTTTTTTTATTATTATATTTATCACTGAACCTTGAATGTATAAAAAAAAAAAAAAGCAGCTTTTCATCGTCGTAGTTTATATCTTTACTGGCACAAACATGATCGTACAGTCCACATCCAATATATATGATATATATATGATATATATGATATATATATATATATATATATATATATATATATATATCACATACATTGTCCTTGTCCCCCTGGCTGTTATGAGACAAATCCTTTGTGTGTGCAACGTACTTGGCCAATAAAAGGTGACAGTTAACACTGTGCATTAGATGGGCTGAGAGTGTGTACACACACACACACACACACACACACACACACACACACACACACACACACACACACACACACACACACACACACACACACACACACACAGAGACCTACATTCACAGCCCGATCCGGCCATCAGCAGTTTGTCCGTGGGCAGCGATCGCCTGACCACCCTCACCACCTCCACCCGCTCCTCCTCCGTCAGGTACGGGTACTCCCCGTTGGAGCCCTGAACCACCAGACCTGCAACACAAAACACCTCATTATTTATAGTTATTCTCTGATGTTTAACGAGTGGCTTTACGTTTCTTTCTTCTTTTTGTGTGCCATCTTTAGACCAAACGGTAGATACTCGTATACTCTAGTATAATCTGTCTGCCAGTACTTTGTTCTTTTCTCCCCTTTGAAAAATACCTTCCATCTATGTCTATATCTTCTAATAATATTGTGACTAGTGTTGAAATAGCAAACAGCTCCATTGACAGCAGATGTGGTTCAGGTAGTAGCAGCTGCATTAACAGCAGACAAACAGAAAGAAAAACTCTCATCACACAGAAAAAAAACCCAAAATGACCTTAGTGTGTAAGTGTATAAGTATATACAGATTAATAATTATAGTAGCAGATGGGAACTAATAGCATTATTAGTAGTTTCAGTAGAGGTTTTAACATGCTTTGATGTATTGGTGCATGACATAAACATAGTAAGATACATTTTAATTGTAAATCAAGTATTGCAAAAAAATTATAATAATCAAGAAACATAAATAAAATGGAAAAATACTCAAATATGTGTGGAAAAATACTATAGAAAACATTTAAATATATCTAAATTAAAATGTTAAAAGGGACGTTATAATTATTTAAATTTAAGTAGTAGGCGATTGTAAAAATATATATAATATTATATTTATATTGAGTAAAAATAGAAAACCACCAGAGGGCGACAAACACCTGCAGGCTTTCAGGGGATTGTGCGTTTTTTCCTGCATGCTGAACTTTGTCCTCTCCCTCGGGTCCCTAAACAAACACTGACTCACGACCAATGAACCGCTCAGCAGCTCTTTGGTAAAAGTGTAACAAGTTCACGTGTCCCCGACGTGATCCCGAATATCTGACACTTTAACCAAAGACATCTGCAGGCCGCTTTGTCCTAAAACATCTCCTCGCGCGCACCCGTTTCCATAAACTGTCCTCCTCCTCCTCCTCCTCCTCTTCCTCTTGTGTGAATGACAACCTGTGACATGACAGACAAACTAAAGTCAATCTTTTCTGACTGGACCATCTGGGTCCGTCTCAATGACCTCAATGACCCCTGTAGTGTCCCCCCCCCCCCCGGACTCTCCTTTGGGAACCTTGTCTAGACTCCTCTGGACTTCCATAAAACCAGAGTGTCGTGGTCTGACCTTTGAATGGTATCTTGTTATACTTCTGCAGGTTTCCCTCCAGTTTCTGGTAGTCCACGTCCTCCTCGGGGGTGAACGGGGTGGCGATGGGCGGATAGATCCCGCTGAGGTCCAGCCTCGCGGCCGCCGCGCGGCTCTGGGTGCGTCTCCATGCGGACTGGTGACCTCCTCTGCTCAGGGGACTCAGAGCTCTCCAGACCCGGACGCACAGCATCGTGAAGCGGACTGAGTGACCGAGCTGCTCGCTCCCGTGTGTGTGTGTGTGTGTGTGTGTGTGTGTGTGTGTGTGTGTGTGTGTGTGTGTGTGTTGGGACTCTGAGCGGCTGCAGCAGACGAGGACAGTTAATCACTAATCCGCTTTGGTAAATATTGACTTGAATTTGGGAACTTTGAAAGGCTGATGTCCCCCCCCCTCCCCCCCGCTGACCTCCTGCAGGGCCGCTGTGACCCGTTTGGATGATTGTCAAACGTTTTTTTTTAGCAAAGTTAGCAAAGTGTTGCTGCAGCAGATCAGAAGCTCCGCCCAGGAGCAGTAAGGGCTCATCAACCAGCAGCACGGCCAGGACTCTGGAGGGTGCGCGCGCGCGCGGTGGGTTACTGGATTACCTGGGCTCAGGGGCCAGGTGCCCAAAGCGTCAGGGCCCTCCATGTACCAACGAGGGAGAGACTCAGATGAACTTAAAACGACTACAAAGAGACACAAAACTCAAAAGAGACTCTCAACAACTCTGAAAATGAGATCAAAACAACCACAAAGAGACACAAAACAACTATAATTATAATTACACAGAAACTCAAATTGACCACAGACAAAAATAACGGCAAAAAGACCAAAATAATTAACCGATTGACCAAAAACAGACAGAAAGCAACACAAAACAACTACAAAGAAACTCAAAAAGTCTACAAGGGACAGAAAACTACTTCAACAAGAGGCAAAACAACCACAGACATAAATAGCTACAAAAGTAGCGAAACAATTAACCAAGTGACACAAAATGACACCAAAGAGACACAAAACAACTACAAAGAGACACAAAACAACTATAAAGAGACATAAAACAACTATAAAGAGACATAAAACAACTATAAAGAGACATAAAACAACTATAAAGAGACATAAAACATCTACAGAGAGAAGCAAAATGACTAAAATAAGGTGCAAAACAACCACAGATAAAAAATAACTACAAAAAGACCTAAATAATTGACCCATTTACACAAAACAACTACGAAGACACAAAAGTACAAAGAGATGCTGAACAACAACAAAGAGACAAAACAACAACAAAGAGACAAAACAACAACAAAGAGACAAAACAACAACAAAGAGACAAAACAACAACAAAGAGCAGATGAAGCCGGTGCTCCGCTGTCGGAGAGACTTTGGGGCCTTTTGCATCTGATCAATCTTGAGTCGGTACTTCAAAAAAAGTATAATTAATTAAATTAGATATCCGGCGTGTCAACATAATTGAAAACAAAGTTAGTGTACAGAAATGGTTGAAAAAATAATTACTGCTTAATCTTAATAACAATGAGCACCACATGTTGCATTTGTGATGATGTTTGTTTTGTGGCCGTCAGCAGACACATCAAAGAGGAATTAACAGTAAGAGAAAACTTATCCAGACCAAAAAATAAGAATATTATAAAGAAGGACTGATTACAAAGTCTCTAACAGGAGACACGAGGCAGCTCACATTATAGCTTATGAATCACTATAATTAATATGTTACTAAAATGCTCCACAGACGTAGCTCTACTGCCACCGTGTGGAGAACCGTTCTGCTGCAGCGACTCCAAACAAATCTCTGAAGTGTTCTGCAGTTTGATCGCCGTAGATGTAATTAATACAAAATGTCTGACGTCAGTTTAGATCTCCAGATGCTCTCAGCTGGGTTGAGACTGTTGCTCCTTTAAAGTGAGGCGTTGCCTCCCTTTAGTCAAATAACAGGTATGTGTGGACACTCCTGAACTACGTGTGTCCTATCGGTCTGAAGATGGTTTTCATAGTTTGCTTGTTCACTTAGTTCCAGTTTGTCAAACTAACTTTTGACTGTAGCGACTGGCTCAGAGGAGGGGGGGTCGTCCCTGGATTAAGGGATCGGCGGTTCGATCCCCGACTCTGCTAGTCCACGTCGATGTGTCCTTGGTCAAGACAGGGGGGAGGAGAGGAGAGGAGAAGAGGGGAGGGGAGGGGAGAGGAGAGATGCGACAAGATAATACAATATAAGATAAGATGCGATAAAATAAAATGTGATAAGATAAAATGCGACGAGATAAAATGTGATAAGATAAGATCACTCTCCTATAATATATTATCTATTTTATGTTTCTGCTTGATTTGTGTTTCTGACTTTGTTTGCTTTTTGATTTTATGTTTGCTTGTTAGTCTGCATTTGTTAATTATATGACTTTTGTATTTGAGATGAGATAAAACATAACTATTTATCTGGGGGGGGGGGGGGTGTTGTGCAACAGCTGCAAAGTGAGAAAGAGTGCAAATGAAACAAAATATGATATGATAAAAAAATAGATAATGTAAGAGATGTAAACAGGATGCGTAAGACTCATGAATCTAACTGGACAACAAAGATGTGTGAAATATAAACCCGCTACAAAAGTAGCCGGTAGACGGTGAGGATCACGTGGAAGAAGCTGGCTGAGTCTCTCTGTGTGTGAGGTGTCACGAGTCGAGAGGATCTGATGTGGATCAGGTCTGTTTTGTACTCGTATCCAGTAATAACACGCGTTGGACCACAACAGGAGATTCATGCCCATCGACCCCGAGAGAGAGACGTAAACAGTGAGGGAGGAATCAATCCAAACGCTTTATTTTATTTTTTAAAGGAGGAGATGGATCTATATTCTTCCTCTGGACTGTTGAAGGTCAGACAGAGGTGGTTGAACTGGTTTCACCCAAAAGTATCTCGACCACTGGAGGGGTTTCATCTCCAGGTGGATTTCAGGGACCAGAAGCCTGAAAGAGTAAAGAGCAAAAAGAATATCACAGACAAATATGAGTCCAACAAATCATAGTTTATCAGAGAAAAAACATAGAATAATTTGCGTTATTGCTCCAGCCACAAATGTTTTCTTTTTTTCTTTTTAAAATTTAGAATTTAGGTTTGTGATGTCTTTTGTATACATATTATTATTATTATTATTATTATTATTACGTTGTTTTATGTACTTGTTTTAAGCCCACACAATGTTTTTCGTAAACCGAAGCGATCGTTATAATTCACAACGTTGAACACGTGCTTTATATGCTACTTCTACTTCGACCCTTCTCCATAAAGAAATCTAATATAATTCAGTAAATGTTCTTCTGTCGGCCGAATATTAAATTTACATTTACTGATCATTGTTGGTGATCCTTTGATTTGCAATAAAAGCAGCTCAGATTATTAAATCCCGCTGGCTGTGCGTTCCTATATACCACCAGACTGTTCAGTGTGCCAAGAAAGTATTTAGTACGTCCCAATACAAAGTATCTCAAATGCAGTATATCAAAAACTACCATGATGTTGTACTGCATCCAGTCTCACTTTGCAGAATGCAAGCCAGCATGTGTTTCTGCCTATTCTGACCCACAATCCTTTGCACAGCAGACGTATGAGCAAAAGGGTTAAAGTTCAAGGTGCCATGTCACGAGGAAGTAGCATGTTTTGTTTTTTTTATTCTAAATTTTCCTTTTCCTTTTCCCGAGAAAACATATATATATATATTTTTTTTTTTTTTTATTGAACAAATTGCACATGTACAATTTCACAAATTGTCAATAAGAAACAGCAAAATACAAACACTAAAACTAACATGCAAGGGGGGGGGGGGGGTGGCAACCACAGAGGATAAGAAAGATAGACAGAAACAAAAGCATAAAAAAATAGAAATAGAAAAGTAGAAAAGTGTAAATAAATAATAAGAAAAAGGAGATACTAAGGGACAAATTCTGATTGCGTAATTACATAAATATATATAGCAATGCATGACATTACTGTTTTTATGGCCTTTTGATGCAGCATTTAATAGTTTATATATACAGGAAGTAGAATGTTCAAACTGAAATCATAATACATGCAACAGTAAGTACTTTGTGAGGGCAGCTGCTGTACTGAAAGAAAAGTAAAGACTCACAAATAACACGTCATCGACCCGGCTGTCCCTTTTCGTACCTTCTGTAGATGTCATGCAGAACATCGAGGCGGAGCAACGGGCAACAGACCTGCCCACAGACGGGATAAGAAGTGGAGGTAAAGTCGTCGTGACGTCACCAGTTGGTTTGTGGACTGATGCTTTAGAGCCTCGAGTTTGACGATTTCGCCGTCGCCATGTTGGGTTTTTTTGCAACTACGGAAGTTACCATATTTGGACTGCGGAGGAGTGACGTAGAGACGGCGTATACGTCTCTGGTAAGGGCAGCGACCTGTCAATCACCATGTAGCCCCGCCCCTAAAGCATCCCGTGCTTTATGGTCTGTTTGACTCTAAATGGACCATAATTTACTAAATGAACATCATGCTGTATTGAAGAAGACTTGAAACTAGAGATTGAGACATAAACTCATGTTTACAATGTTTACTGAGGGAATAAATCAAGAGAGAAGTAGAGTCATTTTCTATAGACTTCTATACAACCAGAGGAGTCGCCCCCTGGTGGTCAGGAGAGAGAATGCAGCTTTAACACATGAAGCTTTGACTTCCATACAACCAGAGGAGTCGCCCCCTGGTGGTCAGGAGAGAGAATGCAGCTTTAACACATGAAGCTTTGACTTCTATACAACCAGAGGAGTCGCCCCCTGGTGGTCAGGAGAGAGAATGCAGCTTTAACACATGAAGCTTTGACTTCTATACAACCAGAGGAGTCGCCCCCTGGTGGTCAGGAGAGAGAATGCAGCTTTAACACATGAAGCTTTGACTTCTATACAACCAGAGGAGTCGCCCCCTGGTGGCCAGGAGAGAGAATGCAGCTTTAACACATGAAGCTTTGGCTTCACTGGGCAGAACCGGAGGTTGCCAGCTGGTCCAGTCTCAATTGGGTCTTTTGTAAAAAATGCAGATTTGTCAGCTCAACATTCATTCTGTGAACTCTATAGTTTCAAGAATTTCAAGAAAACTAATTCTGTTTTACGCCTGTTATGTAACTTATAAAACAGTAACATCAGATATTTTTTTGTCTCTTTTTAGGTGGGAGGAGTGAAATTATTCATCCTCAACACTTGTTGTGCTTCAGGGGTTTCAGAATGACGAAGACAGTTGGGGAACAATAAGATACAAAACAGGACATATAGCTCAGGATTTCTTCCCTTAGCAAATGTCATGTTTTTTCCCCAAATAATGTACATTTTTAGTCATTCTATTATCAAAACGCTTCAGAGATATACATTTAGTGCAAAAAGTTAGCGAAGTCGGCTTATAAATGCACTCTTCCAGGAGTTTTGAAGGTCAAACAGTTTCATTGAATGTTTCTTCCTGAGTAAAGTGACGAGCAGGAGGATAAACAGCCTAACTGATCTATAAAGCATCAGTAAGTTATTTACTACCTGTTGATCAAAAGTGTGCCTTAACAGCAGGACAATCAGGAAGTCAGTGTCCTTTACTTTAGGATTAATATGGATGGAAAACTCGATTTTAAAAATAAATGCTATAAAGCATATAAACACACTTTAATCTCATTATTACAATCAATATCTTTGTAATATAATTTATTTTTTAAGTAATGAGCAGGTGAACACACTCCAATGGAAACAAGAATATCCTTAAAACACAAGAAATTCACTACAAATCAGTGATTGAGCTCAATTAACAAAATGTAAACTACAGTCGTTTTTCACGGCGAGCTCGAGGCTATTATTAGAAAGTTACGTCACGGCGCAGTGGAGCGCGAGCCTCTCTCTCTCTCTCTCTCTCTCTGTCTCTCTCTCTCTCTCTCTCACGCTCTCTCTCTTTTTATATCTCTCTCCCGCTCTCTCTTTTTATCTCTCTCTCTCTCTTTCTCTCCCTCTCTCGCTCTCCCCCCTCTCTCTCTCTCCATCTCTCTTTCTCCCTCCCCCCTCTCTCTCTCCCCCCTCTCTCCCTCTCCCCCCTCTCTCTCTCTCTCCCTCTCTCCCTCTCTCTCTCTCGCTCTCCCCCCTCTCTCTCTCTCTCCCTCTCTCTCTCTCGCTCTCCCCCCTCTCTCTCTCTCTCCCTTTTTATCTCTCTCTCCCTCTCTCGCTCCCTCTCCCTCTCTCTCTCTCTCTCTTTCTCTCTCTCTCTCTCTCTCTCTCTCTCTCCCTCTCTCTCTCCAGCAGAACATCTCATCGTTAGCGGGGGGCTGCTGGTCCCTCCCTCTCCCCCACATGGACCGGAACCACGCAGCGCCACGTGACCCCGCAGCTCTGGACTGAACGAGCGCCCTCACACCGCATCATGGCTGCGGAGGATGCGGCCGCGCGGTCCCCGACCGGAGCCCCGCTCTCCCCCGGGGCTCCGCTCTCTCCCTCCCGCCTGCTGCTGCTCTGCCTGTCCGCCTGCTCGCTGCTCCCCGCCCCGGCGCTCGGCTTGCTCGGCTTCCGGCCGGAGGAGACCGGAGCGGAGCTGTCCGTGGCGGACGGGGTGCTGAAAGCCACCGAGGGGACCCGCTTCATGCTGCGGGTTTATTACTCCACCTCCCCGCAGAGGCTCAACCGCACCGCGGCGACCCGCGCCAACAACGCCGCGCCCTGGATCGCCTTCATCGAGGAGCCGACCCCCGGGCGAGAGGGACAAGTTCACCCGAAGCGGAACATGTGCATGGACAAGAACTCCAGGACGTCCGACATCGAGGTTTTGGGTTCTTTCAAGTCTGCGTCCAGTCAGAACTCGGTGCTGGTGGAGCTGCTGGCCAAGGACCTGCGCAGGGGGGAGAAGATCAAGTTCTACTCCATGTGCGCCTTTGACGGGTCCAAATGGGAACACTACCGGACCAGGGACTTCTGGGTGGCCGTGGCGGAGCGCTCGGCCGCCCCGGAGCTCTGGCTTCAGGTGCTGGTCTCCGTCCTGCTGCTCGGGCTGTCCGCGCTCTTCAGCGGGCTGAACCTGAGTCTGCTGGCGCTGGACCCGGTGGAGCTGCAGGTCCTCCAGAACAGCGGCACCGTAAAGGAGCAGAACTACGCGCGGAAGATCGAGTCGGTGCGTCGGCACGGTAACTACGTCCTGTGCACCCTGCTGCTGGGGACCGCGATCATCAACGCCTCGCTCGCCGTGTGGATGTGCCAGATCCTGGGCATGACCTGGCTCTCCACGGTCATCTGCGCCTTCGGCATCTTCTTCATCGGGGAGATCCTTCCGCACTCGGTGGCCTCGCGCCACGGCCTGGCCATCGCCTCCAAGACCATCTGGGTGACGCGGCTGCTGATGGTGCTCTCCTTCCCGATCTCCTACCCCATCAGCAAACTGCTGGACCTCATCCTCAACCAGGAGATCTCCAACTTCTACACCAGGGAGAAGCTCCTGGAGATGCTGCGCGTGTCCGACCCGTACCACGACCTGGTGAAGGAGGAGCTCAACATCATCCAGGGAGCGCTGGAGCTGCGCAGCAAAACCGTGGAGGACGTGCTGACGCCGCTGAGCGACTGCTTCATGCTGGCCTCGGACGTCGTCCTGGACTTCAACACCATGTCGGACATGATGCAGAGCGGCTACACGAGGATACCGGTGTTCGAGAACGAGCGGTCCAACATCGTGGACATCCTGTTCGTCAAGGACCTCGCGTTCGTGGATCCGGACGACTGCACCCCGCTGAAGACCATCACGCAGTTCTACAAGCACCCGCTGCACTGCGTCTTCAACGACACCAAGCTGGACGCCATGCTGGAGGAGTTCAAGAAAGGTGAGGGAGGGGGGCGTGTGCGCGTGTGTGTGTGTGTGTGTGTGTGTGTGTGTGTGTGTGTGTGTGTGTGTGTGGTTCAGAAAGTGGCATCACTGAGGTCAAATGAAGTGCAGTCACAGAAGTTCTTTGAATGAAGTGTATTCAATTTGCAGCCACATTTGAAAATACATTTTTATCAGAGACAAACTAATACAGTTGATATTATATGATTATCCAGATTATTTATACAGCACCTTTTTATCATATAATGCAGCTCAAAATGCTTCACAAGAGAAACAAATCAAATAATAATAATAATAATAATAACTTTATTATACAGCAACCTATAAAAACACAGTTTACAAAGCGCTTTGACACACAAAGCAGCAAAATGAGGCAATAAAACAACAGAAAGCTGCAGTGAGGCCCAACAAAGCAGGAAAAAATGAGGTAATTAAGAGTTAAAGCCTAAAAACAGGCTAAAAACAATTAAATAATAAATCCTACAGACATACGAAATAGGATAATACTTGCCGTAAAGCAAGTTGATGATGGTTAAGAAAAAGAATATATAAAAACCATAAAAACAAGTATGGATTTAAAATTAATATAAAATAACAATGCAGTTGAAAATTATTATTATTATTATTATTATTGATACAAAACAAGTCAAAGTCTTGCTGAGTCAAATGGTAATAATACTGATTGTGGGATACTTTATTCTGTCTTTCCTCATCGCTCACGCTTGTCACCTTGCCTGGGACGGCTCACCTCAAGGTCGGGATGGAGAAGCTTAAGAGCAGAGTTTAAAGGCGCAACACGTAAACAAAAAATAATCCTTGTTTAATCTCCATGACCCACTAGAAGCGTGTTTGTGGCGACGCCGGCGTCCTGCCTGGAGTTTCTCATGTCGCTGTGTTCGGGGACGTTTCTGCGCAGCAACCTCAGTAAAAAAAAAAAGACTAGCGACCGGGTTACCAGATCATAAACACGCATCGAAGAGGAAGCTACGAAACAAAGCTCGTTCTGAGACGAGGGCGAATCCAAAGGGTTGACTTTCACCAGCGGGCGAGCCGGAGGCGAGGGCCAACTTTGAATTTTGTGTTTACAAAAGGGACTCAGTGGTACCGAAATCACAGTAGTTTATGGTCTGTTGACTCTAAATGGACCATAATTTACTAAATGAACATCATGCTTTATTGAAGAAGACTTGAAACTAGAGATTGAGACATAAACTCATGTTTACAATGTTTACTGAGGGAATAAATCAAGAGAGAAGTAGAGTCATTTTCTATAGACTTCTATACAACCAGAGGAGTCGCCCCCTGGTGGTCAGGAGAGAGAATGCAGCTTTTAACACATGAAGCTTTGACTTCTATACAACCAGAGGAGTCGCCCCCTGGTGGTCAGGAGAGAGAATGCAGCTTTAACACATGAAGCTTTGACTTCTACACAACCAGAGGAGTCGCCCTCTGGTGGTCAGGAGAGAGAATGCAGGTTTTAAGACACTTCAGCATCGGCTCCACTCGACAGAGTGCCGCCTGCTTTATATGCTGTACACATTAACGTATAAACCGGAATTTCAATTCCTGTTGAAGATTTGACCAATTTGTTGCTGCATTAACAAGAATTACAGCTGAATTGTAACTCCTGTTATAATTTTTACGAAGTGGCCGGTGTACGATTTATTATTTCAAATAATAAATAACAATTCAGTACATTTATATCTATGTATTTATTTGTTACATGTTGTCCCATTGTGTTGGGAAAGCCTGATGTTTCCTTACAAATGAAATAATGGTCCCGGTCACTTCCTTAAATTAAACACCGCAATCGGATGCTGAAGAAGGGCGATAGGTGCATCCCTCGTATGCAAACCGCCGACGACAAATAATTTCTCATTGTGCCTTCAAAGAAGTTTAAAATAAATGTAATAGTGTTTAATCTCACAGTCTCATTGAGCTCAGACCTTGTATCGACCCTGAAATACTATATTTCATGATATGACAATGAGGTTTTAATCTCCTGATGTGCTCAGTAGTTAACAGTGACGTACTGTGAATGTGTATCTTTAAATATGTTTGCAGTATGCGTTGCAGTATGCGTTGCCTTTCCCCTGCATTACAAAAAAAAAAAAAAAAACCAACAACCAGAGAGCATGAAGCCAGTTTGCTGCAGCAGAGGTTCCTCCTGCCTGGGATCAGCTGCATCGCTGCTTATGGAGGAGGATAAAATGGGTGGGGTGCTCACCGACCAATCAGGGGCCTCGCTGCCTGTCACTGCCTTCCTGCACAGTCAGCTCTTCTGTTTTTTTTGTTTTTTTCTCCTGCTGGGTTTGTGGTGAGGACAGGAAGAGACGGAGGTAAACAGAGAAAGGACACCTTGAGCGAGTCCGTTTACAGGAGACGAGGGACGGAGACGTTTACTCGTCGTTTACTCCCTCGCTGTCACGTGAACATCTGGCACATCTTAGCTTGAGCACTTTGCATATTTACAAAAACAAATTGAAATGTTTTTGGAAAAGGTTTTTTTTTTTTTTTCAGAAGCGAAGATGCAATTCTAAAAAGATGTTAGCCGTATTCTACTCAAACATGGTTCCATGCGTCACCGTGCCAACGAGGGATCCGGGTCACATGATCTATACAGACCGGAGGATGTGACCTTGTTGTTTTTTGTTTTTTTTGGGGGGCTACGGTCACTCACACAACGGTGGAGATCCACCAAATCAACATGGCGTCCGGATCACAAACGTTCTCGTGTTACGGCTAAACAGTGCATTTGAAATGTTTTTCATAAAACATTTGAGGCGAGAACCGAATATCGATTCACTTTTTACCAGCGCTGCCTAGTTTGACTGTGATTATGCAAATTTTTATACCGCGAATGGTCGCTCGTATCCATCATCCTCTCTCGCTCCCCATAGAAATAAATGGTGAAAACTCAGTGAAAACTACTTAGTTGGGTTTAGGAATAGGTCGTCGTTTTGGGTTAAAATAACCACGGAATGGGCATTAATGAAGTACGCACGAGGAACAGACTCCTGGCTGAAAGATCGCTGTTTGTTGGACGGGTCCGCCTTCCACTCCCGTACCGCCCGGCGTGTGATTCAGCGTCTTTTTAATTAAGTAATTTCATATCTAACAGTAAGAAAAAGGGGTTTCACATTTGCAAGCTTAAAAGTACAAATTTCTATGGATCACCTGTTTTTTAGCGAGTAAATCGCAATATTGTCCTTCACAAAAGTAAAGAGAAGTCTTTCTCATTGTTTCAACTGCATTCAAATTGGGATTCAGGTCTCGACTCCACATTGAAACAAAGCAGGTTACTGTGTGTAACGTCGATACCCAAAAAGCAAATCACCAAAATCAGCGCTTGCAGCTCATTGGCTGCAGAAGAAGAGTTGGAAGGAAGAAGCAGGTATCTTTAAGAACAGGCAGTCTGGTGAGACCTTCTTTGGCCTGAACACAAAGCAGAACGTCTGGCACGAATAAAACCGGCCAAGTAACCCCCCCCCCCCCCTCCCCTCCCCCGCTGTGAACAACAACAACAGCGGCGTGTCGGTACAGAGAGCCTCCACAGTGCCTGGGGAAGCTGAACGGTGGACGAGAGCCGGCATCCGGAAAAGTTTGTTTTTCCAACCGTGAGCCCAAAAAACCACGACTACGAGAAAAGCAACGGCTTCACAGTTGAGATCAGAGACGCAAAGTCAGAGCTTGAATCTGTGGTGAGACTCCGAGAAAAGTTTCCAAAAGCAAAATGTGCTGCCATCTCGGAGCCCCGAACTTAACCGAGCATTAGTAGGTACATGATGCATTTTTATTTAAAAAGAAATGCCTATGACCCTAAATGAACTGGGGAGGTGGGGCTTCATTCGACCAGTTCCTCTGCTGACACAGAAGGAATCTGAATCCTCTTCTGTCTCTGCGTCCTCCTCACTGAGACCTCTCCCAGGAGGCAGACTTATAAAATATTCAGTATATCTTCACTTTGTCTCCCCGCCATCTGGTCGCTCCGTTCACGGGACTTTTGTTTTTGACAGCACACGTCGCAGCTGATCGCCTCCCATCCTGCCAACACGCGTGTAAACAGAGGTCGATGCTCACGGCTACACAGTCCGGTGGAAGCTAATAATCCAAGAACATTCATTAACTCTATCATTAAGACTATCACCTCCTCTTTACCGATTCCTGGTTTTCCTTCCATGACGGTGCAGCACACTGCAGCGAGGCGACACATTTTGACTTGTCATAGCAGGAAAAGGTGCACGTGTAATTCATCGTAAAGGTTCCTAACTGAGTTCCCTAAATGCCGAGGAAAGGTGCTTCGGTGCTTCCTTTCTTAGCTCCTTCAGGAACCACTGGGCCTTCCTTTGCCAAAGGAACGAAGATAACGCCGTCCCACAATTCCTTGCGGCGGCAACATTTAAAGTGACCATTCGGCCGTCCGTCTTTCACAGGTTTAACTGTTATTTTCATACGGTCATAAACTGGGATTCATGTTGATGAATATGAATATAGTCATTTTATATGTATTTATTTACTTAGAACATGTGACAAATAAGTAAAAAAAAAAAAAAGTAAATATAACAAACTGTCAATGAACTAATTCTTATTCTTATTAACAAGAATCAGTAAAAAACAAACAAGCCAGCCTATAATTTATTATTAAACTCTTAAAAAAGTAGTAGATTTCATTTCACCAGCAGGTGAAGGTGCACAGGTGTAATTAATCACAGCACAAGTCGAGCCACGTGAGCTGGGACCATTAAATAGAGCTGGACCATCATTAAAGTTATTAATCATACCTGAGCTTCTCCCGCTGCGACCAGTCAACACGTCTGCATGAAGCGACGCTTCTAAACGTGAAGGACACTCGACTCTCTTAACGAGGCTTTAATCTGCTCTGAAACTTTATTTTAGATCATATTCAAAACTATTTCAGCTTTAATCTACTTGTCCCCCATGCATCCACCAAAAAGAAATCCCAATACTCTCATTTGTTCTATCAGGTTTTCTCTTCCATTGCAACACATTTCATTTCACAGGGTTTACATACAGGAATGTATAAAGAGTCTATGACTCGTGTGAAGGGGAAATAGACGTGTGGGGACGACGCTGATGGAGAAACAAAAACAAAGAGAACACACGGAGAAAGAACATTCTGCACATCGGCTACTAAACGCTCTCCCTCTCGGACCGGTCCGTATGGAAGGCTGACCTAGTTAGCTGAATGCAGCTCCACCAGAACTGTGTGTGTGTGTGTGTGTGTGTGTGTGTGTGTGTGTGTGTGTGTGTGTGTGTGTGTGTGTGTGTGTGTGTGAGGTAGTATTTGGCAGGCGGAGTGTGTGGAAGCAGAGAGACAGAATCTCAGTGAGGAAGTTGATCGGGAGCCAGACAGGAGCTCCAAAACAAGGATTCGCTTGTGTGTGTGTGTGTGTGTGTGTGTGTGTGTGTGTGTGTACTGTGTGCACGTGTATTTCTGTATATTTGTGCACAGCGTCTGCATGCTTCTTTTTTTTTCCCACCCAGCAGTACACAGATTATTAATCACTCAGTGGCCAAACGATTTCCCCTGGAGGGGAAGCACAGGAGAAGCACTGCAGACCCGTGTGTGTGTGTGTGTGTGTGTGTGTGTGTGTGTGTGTGTGTGTGTGTGTGTGTGGAGGGGTGGTGGGGGGGGGTCCACTCGCTGAGCGTCAGCCTGCAGAGCTCCCACTCGGTGTGAGACACACACTACTCCGATCTAATCCGACAACATTAAAATCCCGTTTGACAACATGCGGCTCTTCGTGCGGCCTTCGGCCTCCTGCTCCCTCAGAGGAAACACCTCCTGCTCCCTCAGAGGAAACACCTCCTGCTCCCTCAGAGGAAACACCTCCTGCTCCCTCAGAGGAAACACCTCCTTGTCCCTCAGAGGAAACACCTCCTGGTCCCTAAGAGGAAACACCTCCTGCTCCCTCAGAAGAAACACCTCCTGGTCCCTCAGAGGAAACACCTCCTGGTCCCTAAGAGGAAACACCTCCTGGTCCCTAAGAGGAAACACCTCCTGGTCCCTCAGAGGAAACACCTCCTTGTCCCTCAGAGGAAACACCTCCTGGTCCCTAAGAGGAAACACCTCCTGCTCCCTCAGAAGAAACACCTCCTGGTCCCTCAGAGGAAACACCTCCTGGTCCCTAAGAGGAAACACCTCCTGCTCCCTCAGAAGAAACACCTCCTGCTCCCTCAGAGGAAACACCTCCTGTCTCAGAGGAAACACCTCCTGCTCCCTCAGAGGAAACACCTCTAGGGACTCATCGGGTCACCGGGTCTGACCCTCTCTGGGCCTCAGTCAGGCAACAAGGATTCATTTAATCTGAGATTAGTTGGACAACGACCTTTAAAACGAGCAAATCCAGATTCCAACTGAAACAGAGCTCCGTCTAGTGAAGACATTTCTGAACCAAAATGAAATGGTGTAATCAGAGTTTCATCAATATGATGCTTGCTCTCCCAAATCAAAATAAATGAATTTGCATGCTGTCGTGACTTAGTAAGCAGACTATAAACAAGGGTTAAGTTAAGGCGTTAATTTAGCTAGCTGGCTAAAGTCAGTTAGTTACTCCTGATGGCACAGAAGCTATCATTTCTGCTCCTTTGAAAAAAAGCTTGTTGGCCTGAATTAATGGAGTAATATGGAGTATTGTTTTTATTCTCCCTCAGTCTTTCTGACTGGAGCTGAACAAACCACTGGAGCAACAGTTCTGGGGAGGTGTCGACCTCGATGTCGGCCCTGACTTGGTCATTGGGGGTTGTTCTATTCCACGACGGCTGCCTCCTTCTTAGCTGGCATTTGTGAAAATGATTCATCCTCAATATTTGTTGCGTTATTGTTTCAGAATGAGGAAGAAAGTTGGAGAAGAATTAGATTCAAAATCGGACTCGACAGGATGATTTTTAGGCATTTTGTTTATCAAGCGGCTTGAAAACTAGTGCACATAGCTGCTTCCGGATGGATGGATGCCTCCGGACCCCCCCACCCCCCGGTTTGGACTGAGCCCCGAATGTTTACAACGTCTGGCTCCGCCCCTGGAGTTGTATATAGTTATATAGTACACTGTAAATGCAGTTCATCTATTTAAAAAAAAAATAATCTGATTCCTGAAATGCAAAAGGACATGAAAGCATGTGTTGTTGAAGTTGCTTTGTGACTGCGAGTCTGATGATTTGAATCCTGGACTGGATGGAAAAGGCCAAATGAGCAACACTGAATATGAAAAAGCACTTATCATTATGTCATGCTGTACATTGTGGTGAAAACGTTCCCTCAGTGGACTCAAAGTTGAGATTGAAAAAGAGTTTGTGACACCCCAGATCGGCCTACTTTCATGTTATGTTGACAAATAATAAGCAGCTTTTGTGATCTGTATAATTCTGGTTTAAAAGTGATACTGAATCATCGTTTTCATCCAGGGAAGTCCCACCTCGCCATCGTGCAGCGGGTGAACAACGAGGGCGAGGGCGACCCTTTCTACGAGGTGATGGGCATCGTCACCCTGGAGGACGTCATCGAGGAAATCATCAAGTCAGAGATCCTGGACGAGACCGACCTCTACAGTACGTATGCGTGGCAGCGCGAGGAGGCCGAGGCCTGTGGGAGGTTGGCGTTTTCTCATTCTGTGGGCGTGTCTCTGTTCCAGCTGATAATCGTACGAAGCGTCGCGTCTCTCACCACGAGAGGAAGCAGCAGGACTTCTCCATCTTCAAACTGTCAGAGGACGAGATGAAAGTGAATATTTCTCCTCAGCTCCTCCTGGCGACGCACCGCTTCCTGTCCACAGGTAACGGCCAATCGGCTGCTCTCGTATCTCTAACGACACATCCTCACAGGGAAAGGAGAGGCACGTCATCCCAACTGAGGATGTTGCTTCTCAGTTCTTTAAGGGCCTTTGGTTTAGAAATAAGGTCTGGGTTGGGGTTGAGTTTAAGTTAAAGGAATACTTCACCCCCAAAATAACCATTTGTGTGACTCACTCCGTGTTGCTTTGTATTCTTTTCATGTGTCCACGTTGAAATGAAGAATAAAAAAAAAAACGAAAAATAAAAAAAATGAAGAAAAGTCTTGGTGAATTAAAGGAAAATTGGTTTTGCTGTTCAACAACAGAAACATATGAGAACATCCGTTTACAAACTCTCCCACGACTCTTGCAGTATAATCAAAGTTTATCCAGTCGTGTGCTCACTACTTCCCAAACACATCTTCACTAAAACCTTAAACGGTCTCAAGCTTGTGCAGGGTCCGAAGTGTTTGAAATATCCCACATCCCTCAACTATAGCTTGAACACGACATATTAAAGCTGCTACGAGGCACTTTCATTTTCTGTTGATTTTGGCGGTCCCTGTGGACAAAGGCGGTAGTGTTTCCGAGCACCAGAGTCCCTTTAGATAAACCTCGTTTTACTGCAGCAGTCTGACGAGCTTTAAGAATAACTCTATAGAAACAGACCATCTTCTCTCTGATGGTCTCGTTCACTTATGTTTCGTAACCAGTTACTTTGAGCCGTGAGAACCTTTTGTCTCCTCTCCTCCCTCCATCAGAGGTGGAGCCCTTCAAACCAGCTCACATCTCAGAGAAGATCCTGCTGAGGCTGATCAAACACCCCAGCGTGGTTCAGGAACTCAAGTTCGATGAGAGGAACAAGCGAGCGCCGCAGCACTTCCTGTTCCAGCGCAACAAACCGGTGGACTACTTCATCCTGGTCCTGCAGGTATACCTGGTTTTAAAACTGCAATAAGTACTGCAATAAAAACAAAACAAATGTGTGCGCGTTCTCGGGGGAAGACAAGCTCACGTGGTGTTTCTGTTTCTTCAGGGTCGAGTTGAGGTGGAGTTCGGGAAGGAGGCGCTGAAGTTTGAGAACGGAGCCTTTTCTTATTTTGGGGTTCCTTCCATCATGCCAGCAGGTACAAATACACACACACCGTTTATATTCTTATAATCAAACCTCCTTCCTCTCCACTACATGTCCAACTACACATCACACTTAACCAGAATACAGGACAGTAAACTATTGCACATTTTAATGTTCACCCTAAACTGAAAATCTTATCTCAATTTAGTCCTTAAAGTGGCAGAATCTCCCAAAAATGTGCTTGTTTTTTTTTTGCTCTCACAAGCATAAAAGTAAAGAACACGAATGCATACCGAGTATAAATACACATATACACAGAAACACACTGGATTTATTTACCAATAAATTCAAAGTTGTAGTTGTAATCTTAAAAACAGAGCTGAAAGAACCTCAAACCTAAGTGTGTTTTTTTAAACGTCCACTTGAAGAGAGAAAATCCCGATTGGCAGCACTCAAACTCTCCAGAAATATTCAGTCATGGCGTTTAAATTGCTTTGCACAGCTTGAAATGTGTGAACGCTTCCAAGTGAATTAACTGCCGGGAAAATAATCGCAAGCATTCATCGGGTGAAGTGAGTCAAATGAATGGAAGCTCTCAGCCCCAACGGCTGAGCCCACCTCGGATCAAGAAGGTCTGAATGAAGCTGAGCTCACTCGTGATTTGATTGAGTCGTATTTATTCTGGTATAACTGCTTCATAGAATATTTAAAGCCGTCTTTTTTACCCTCCCGCAGTGCACAGATCCCCCTCTCGCAGCAGTGGTTTGGACCGCTCTGAGTCCATGCTGTACGGGGGCAGCATGGGCCAGCTGAACGGAGGGGGGAACGTCTACCTGCCGGACTACTCCGTCCGACAGCTCACACACCTCCAGATCATCAAGGTACCGCTGTGGTTTCACGGTCTGCCTGTTTGCATCGCACACTCAGCTGTTGTCCCCTTTACTATCGTCCTCAAAGACCCAGTGAAGCAGAAGTTAGAGCATCTTTTTAGCTTCTGTACCGGGAGTATCACAGTGAAGCGGAATAGTGCTGCAGGAATGAGTCCTAAATAAATGAGTCCTAAATAAATGAGTCAGCATTCATTTTCTTGTCTTTGAAGTCAATGTTTTTTTTTTGCAACGTATCCTTTTCAAATTCCAATTTTACGACTAGTTATTCCTCATTCTTTGTGCATTTTCCTGCAGAAGTCCAACAACACCTGTTACATGCAGACAGTCTTTTCAAACGTCCGAACGGAAAAACAACTTAGTTAGGTTTATGAAATGATCGTGGTTTGGGTTAAAATAACTATGAATGTGGTGTTATTTATTTACGGAAGTTACATGATAAATAAAGTCTCCTGGAGGAAACACTGGTGTTTATTTGTCTGTGGCCCCGTGTGAAACCGAAAATTAAGTTAACGCTTGTTACATACCGTTGTTAAGTTTGCTAAGTAATATAACGTATGAAAGTCCGCTGATAGCGGTTGTTGTTTATTTATACTAGTTACATTGCCACGTTCCATTGTTCCGTTGTCACGTTGTTACATTATGACGTTACGACGTTACGTTGTTACGTTGTTACGTTGTTACATTGTTACGTTGTTATTATGTTATTCGTTGTTACATTGTTATGTTGTTACGTTGTTACATTGTTACGTTGTTATGTTGTTATCACGTTACGTTGTTACATTGTTACGTTGTTATGTTGTTACATTGTTACGTTATGTTGTTACATTGTTACATTGTTACGTTACGTTGTTACTACGTTACGTTACGTTGTTACGTTATATGTATATTTGAACATAAACCACGATCTTCTTTTTGTAAACTTTAACCAAGTAGTTTTGTTGCCTAAATCTAACAATCTAACAATCTAACAATCTAACAATCTAACAATCTAACCACGAGACATTGTGCGTTTCTGCCAGCGTGATTCAAGGTTGATACGAAACAGATCTATGAAACTTATTTTTGGTTAAGAAACGTCAACATTCAACGCATCCTGTGGTTTGTAGAAACGTACAATGCCAAGATTTCTTTCTGGTGACTTCGTTGGCATGTTCTTAGACACAGTTTGACAAGAGTCAAACATCCTTCCGACCCTTAATATTACCCACAATCCTCTGTTCCTGTGCGTCAGATTACCCGGAGCCACTACCAGAACGCTATGACAGCCACCCGGATGGACAGCTCCCCTCAGACGCCCGATGCCGACGCCTGTCTGGCGGCGGGCGCCGCCCCGACCCCGGAGCCCCCGGCGGCGGAGCACGGTGCCACGCAGATGCCCCCGGAGCACACCACCACCACCCACACCCTCATGCCCCCACCCAGGGAGACCGGCCGGCCCAGCTCGGCCCGAACCCGCGGACAGCAGTCCAGCATCCCTCACAGCACCTCGCTGCAGAACGAGAAGAACCGTATCGTCCGTGAGTATCTTCGACAGACAGGAAATGACTATTCTGGAGTTCAGACTGAAATAAATAAGAGATGCTGTGAGTCATCAGAGGCAGACAAACAACGTTGGGTACCTCAAAGGAGTTTCTCTCAATTCATTAGAGAAAAATACTGAAAATGAATTGAGTTCAAGAACCTCATACAAACTGCAAAGAGATGTTTTCAAAACAGCTGACGGAGAAAGTCTGGTGAGAGATAATCAGACTGACAGACGGAGAGATGACTGAATATGAATGAGACGAGAAGAAAAGAGAAAAAAGAGACAGGAGGCTTGTTGGTGCTTCTTAATGGATCGCTATGAGAAGCAGTTTGAGTTTCAGACTTTAGTTAGAATTGTTAGTGTTACATTATGGGGAAAGTTCGTTTTTAATGAGTTTTGGACGCAACATTACGAATGTAGTGTCAAGATTTATTGGCTAGGGCAGTTTTTGGAAGAACATACACTGTATTGTATATCTGTCTTCAAACCACAAACTATTTGAATAGACCATGTTTCACGTGGGTGGGTCAAACAAACACGGTTCGTATCCATAGCGAAACTAAAGGAAAACGTTGACATTTCGTCATGTGATTCGTTGGTCAGTGACGGTACAGTCAACCTCGCTCTTTTCCACAGACTGTATATAAGAAGTGGACGTAGTCACCCATTGGTTTGTGGACTGATGTTATAAAAGGGTTCTGCAATTTCGCCATCACCATCTTGGATTACGGCCGTCACATTAAGCCCCGCCTCCACATGAAGCTTTAACTTCTATACAACCAGAGGAGTTGCCCCCTGGTGGTCAGGAGAGAGAATGCAGCTTTAACACATGAAGCTTTGACTTCTATACAACCAGAGGAGTCGCCCCCTGGTGGTCAGGAGAGAGAATGCAGCTTTAACACATGAAGCTTTGGCTTCACTCTTCAGAACCGGAGGTTGCCCCCTGGTGGTGGACCGACTGTAGAAAACGTCAGGAAAAGGCATCACGTGTGTTTTGATGTGTTTGTGTGTGTGTTTTCGCTGCAGGCAGCAAGTCTGATGGACAGAAGAGTCCCAGCGACTCAGTGTTTCTCAGGATGGACGAGATCCCTTACATCAGGGAGGACCGAGCCGAGACCGACGCGCACACTGGTACGATAAGTTACCGTTAACCGCTCTGTTAACGTACGAATAACGTAACAAAATGGGATGACAATATGTTTAAAAGTTGACGAGACTTCTTTAGTTTCACCTTGTCCCAAAAAAATAAATTAAAAAATAACAGGACCAAAGCTGTTCATCATTGACAGGGTCATGACTTTGTGTGTCCCCCCTCTCTCTCTCTCTCTCTCTCTCTCTCTCTCTCTCTCTCTCTCTCTCTCTCTCTCTCTCTCTCTCTCTCTCTCTCAGACATGGCCTCCGTTCCCATGGAAACGGACACGTCTCCTTTCATCAGCAGCCTGTCCCTGAGCGGCTCAGAGGACACGCTGGGCAAGAAACTCCTGCTCAAACTCAGTCAGTCTCTCTCACACAGACCGGTTATTCACCAACCTTTTCTCCCTCCTCTCCCTCTCTCTCTCTCTCTCTCTCTCTCTCTCTCTCTCTCTCTCTCTCTCTCTCTCTCTCTCTCGTGCGCGCTCTCGCTCTCTCTCTCTCTCTCTCTCTCCCCTGCTTTGCTTTGATTAACATGCAAAACTCAACACTCACAATCACAGCTCTTCCTCTCCAGAACACGCCTCCCACTCAAACATACATTAGTGATCTGGACTTGCCTACTTTGTATTCTCATGAAGTTTCCTAAACGCCGCTATGCAAACAAAAGCTTATAGAGGTTTTTTTGGAATGTGTTTCCTTACTTGCTTGCTAGATTTTTATGCATTTTAGTTTGGTATTAAAATCACCTAATGGGGAATTAAAACTCACATGAAATCACAGAGAACATCACGTTTCATTTATTACTTGTAATGGAGCAGATGTGCTCAAGTTTTGCAGTTAAATGCAAAACAGCAACCAAACTAGCTGCCAAATGACCAAAATTACAGAATAAGTTCCACGTCAACACTTCAAAAACATACTTGTTTTTAACTTACTCATAATTTGTTTGTTTGTTTATCCCATTTTCTGTGTTTAAATCATGTATTTTACTCTTGCACTGTGTTTATTGTCAAGCACCGATCTGCAAGCCAAATCCCTTGTGTGTGTGTGTGTGTGTGTGTGTGTGTGTGTGTGTGTGTGTGTGTGTGTGTGACGTACTTGGCAACAAATTCCGTTTCTGATTCTGATTCTGAAAAAATCAAAAGTGAGCCTCTCCCTAACTGCGTTTTCTCCTCAGGCCACAAGAAGAGGAAAAAATCCCGCGAAGGAGAAAAGACACCAGAGGACATTTCAGAACAGCCGCTGGTGAAAACCTAGCGGCGTGCGTGAGTCGGACCTGAACGCTCCATCGCCTGATGGTTCTGTAAGTTGTTCGTAAAGACCGATGTGGTTGTCGAACTACAGCTATCAGAGTTTTATCTGAAAACAACACCCACCACCACCCTCACTGTAGGAGAGCGTAACGTGGACCCATCACCAGGAATGTAATGAACACACGGATGGAAGATGCCATTTTATATATATATATATATATATATATATATATATATATATATATATATATTTGGCAATAAACCGTAGCTTCTCATCTTCACAGGTTTTTCATGTTGCTGCTTGTATATAAAGGAATGACGATGATGTAGAAACACTAATAGTTTTTACACCCTCCTCATGTGATCACCACTCCAATGGAGCGAATGGAATAACGGATGGAAGACACCAAAGATGTTGCTGTTTTTGTACATATTGCTCCAGATATGCACAGGGGGACATTTCAACAGAACAGACGTAAACCGGCCGCGTCGTGTTCAGGCTTTTGATTTGAAGAGTTTATGTTGTTGGTTGCCCGCTACTAGTGAGGAGAAGTCCCGCCCCCTCCGGAGTCCTGTGGGACCTCATTTTGGGGAAAGAATATATGCACGATAGTCAACGGAGAAAGAGGAATATTTTATTTTTATCCTGTTTGAAATGCGCCATGAATTACACTTACGGCAATTTAGAAGATCATTTTGCAAGTCAAGAAAGTCTCTTTTTTGTCGTAGCACCATTTAGTTCTGTGTGGAGCCGCTCGTTGAACTCATCTCTCGTCTCTCACAAAGTACGTCACCAACTCCTGTTTTATCCAGGCGTGAAACCTCCGGTTCTGAAAGGTTTAATGAATGTGGAAGTGTCTTAAACCTGCATTCTCTCTCCTGACCACCAGGGGGCGACTCCTCTGGTTGTATAGAAGTCAAAGCTTCATGTGTTAAAGCTGCATTCTCTCTCCTGACCACCAGGGGGCGACTCCTCTGGTTGTATAGAAGTCAAAGCTTCATGTGTTAAAGCTGCATTCTCTCTCCTGACCACCAGGGGGCGACTCCTCTGGTTGTATAGAAGTCTATAGAAAATGACTCTACTTCTCTCTTGATTTATTCCCTCAGTAAACATTGTAAACATGAGTTTATGTCTCAATCTCTAGTTTCAAGTCTTCTTCAATACAGCATGATGTTCATTTAGTAAATTATGGTCCATTTAGAGTCAAACAGACCATAAAGCAGGGGATGCTTTAGGGGCGGGGCTTACTGTGATTGACTGGTTGCTGCCTCTATCAGAGACGTATACGACGTCTCTACTTCCCTCCTCCTCAGTCCAAATATGGTCACTTCCATTCACTGGTTACAAAAAGCCAAGATGGCGATTGTCACCAACGGGTGACGTCACCACCACTACGTCCACTAACCAACAACCTCGTTGTTGGTTAGTTTTACTTCAAACTTTCCTGACGTGCAAAAAAGTATCTTTTTAAAATGACAAACATCATGTCTGTAATTCATGGAACAATTCAAACAGGATCAAATCATTACTCGTCCCTCTTCGTTGACTAGCGTACATATTCTTTTTCCAAAATGAGGTCCCATTGTGGTGCGCGGGAAGCGGCGGGACTTTGCATGACATGAACGAAATAACAAATACTAATCTATTTTTTTCTTATATTTATATAGGAACAAACATTTTATATCCAGATTGTGTCTGGATGTTCTTCCCTTCCAAGCCAAGTACATAATATTGCCAAAAGTGTGTGGACGCTCCTGATTTTCCTGATTTTGGCCCCTTACTTGTAAACCAAGTCTTAATGCAACAGCAAACAATTACATGTTAGACATTAGTGTATCTTTGCATCAACAGTGTTTGTATGTAAATGTTAGGAGGTTGAAGGTTCAAACACCTGCTCTGCATCATCACAGCTAAAAGCACCTTGTTATTTAATCATCGATCAGATTGGATTCATACGGTTGTTCATTATTATTCGGCTTTGTGGTGGAAGTCGTCTCCAGCCCCCCCCGCCCCCCCTCCCCCTTCACCTGTTTCTTTTGAAGGTACGTGATCCGCATCACATTCTTAAACCTCGTAAAACCTCAGACACGTTACGGGAGAGAGCCGAGCCGCCCGTCTGCATACAGATGTTTTGTAATCTCGGGTGAGCCTTTAGATTTGCGTTGGGCTTTATGACCACTGAGCCTCTTTAAATAATCATCTCTTGAGCGGAGCCCTTTTCATCAGATGCATTTGAATCATTAATGAGCCTCGTCCTCTCTGGCTTTTTCTTTTTATCGGAGGTGAGATGACAGTGAGCTTCTGGCTGCAGCGACGGGAAGTCTATAGATTACAGATGTTACCAGGTTTATGAGGCCGGCACCTTCCACGGGAGCTGAACCGGAGACATACCGGAGCATCAGCACACCTTCTCTCAACCAATCAGCGTGTAGATAACAAAGTGCTGCAGGGACGATGTGTCAAACCAGGAAGTTAGCTTCGACAAAAAGCCAATGGGGTGCTTTTAGATTCCATTTTGGATTATTACAGAAAATAATCTCTGTGGCAAACAAACGTTTATGACACTTACACGTTTGACTTCACGTCACCACCACTAAACTGAAGGAGGAAGCCAATGCTGAAGTGTCCTAAAACCTGCATTCTCTCTCCTGACCACCAGGGGGCGACTCCTCTGGTTGTATAGAAGTCAAAACTTCATGTGTTAAAGCTGCATTCTCTCTCCTGACCACCAGGGGGCGACTCCTCTGGTTGTATAGAAGTCTATAGAAAATGACTCTACTTCTCTCTTGATTTATTCCCTCAGTAAACATTGTAAACATGAGTTTATGTCTCAATCTCTAGTTTCAAGTCTTCTTCAATACAGCATGATGTTCATTTAGTAAATTATGGTCCATTTAGAGTCAGACAGACCATAAAGCAGGGGATGCTTTAGGGGCGGGGCTACAAGGTGATTGACAGGTCGACACCAAAGACAAATATGGTAATTTATGTTCATTGGACGGCGAAATCGACAAACTCGAAGCTTCAAAACATCCGTCCACAAACTAATGAGGGACGTTACCATGACTACGTCCACTTCTTATATACAGAATATGTCCGAGTGAGGACGTTTAGTCGTCTCATTTAGACCCTTTCTTAAGACACGTAAAAGCTTCTAAATGCACCAGAGGGGTATTTACTGACGTACTTTAGATCGTAGAACAAAACGTAACCACAGACCTTATTTCAGACGAGAGACGAGGAAACAGGGAACAGGAAGTGTACAAGCGCTGACTCTTTTCTGGGTTTTCAGACTCATTCCTGCAGCACTCGATGTAGACTATACTAACTTAAGTCTGACTCAAACCTTTCTTAATGTAATCATTACTGAAATGACCTGCATTCATACCGTAACGACAAAAGAAAAGGGATTTCTGAAATAAAATACAACAACAACAACAACAACAAAAGTCGGTAGAATTAGAGAAGTAGAATATTTCCAGAATCACTGAATATTCTTTGCTTTGCCTCCCTGCTGCATGGATTTGAATGTGAATTTAAGGGGTTATTTAATGTGTTTTACATTTTGAATGCAAATCAAGCCTTAACTGCAGAGCTTCTCCAGCATGACACAACAGTGCTTCAGGAAGTGGTGATGCTTTACATCGGGGTTAAATGTTTCCTCTCCAAGCTGAATTGGAGAAATAAACAAATTTATGAATTATTTTATATAAAGTGGCTGTTAGTGGCTTTTTTTGTTTTTAGATTTTTTGCTGCAGACGTTTTGAAAACACTTCCGAACGGAGGAGAAACCGTGACCAAGAGTC
>JACSYO010000184.1:200000-207500 GCA_016806645.1 Ophiodon elongatus | reverse complement strand
TATATATATTATAATATAATATAATATATATATGCTCCTGTTAAACACTTAGTGACCTGTCTGTGAAAAGCACCATATAAATAAATTATAGTTAATGTAGAGTGGGCGGGACTTAGGAAGGGTAAAAATTGGCCCTGATGTGTGTGTGTGTGTGTGTGTGTGTGTGTGTGTGTGTGTCTGAATTTGTGCGTTTTCACACTCACGGTTCAGGCCGGTGAAACTGAACATGCCGATTTGCTGGGTGATGTGGTCCCAGGTCCCCGGGGTGCCCAGACCCTGCAGCTTGGCCTTCAGCTGATCCCTCATCAACAGGACGCGGTCGGCCATGGTCTTCACGTTACCCTTCCTGAGGTGGTGGGGAGGGGGGAGAAAAGAGAGGGGATGAGAGAGAGGAGGGGGGGAAAGAGGGGGGGAGAGAGGAGGGGAGAGAAGCAAAGTTATAAACAGAACTAAAGAAGTGCTTGAAGTTGAGATAAATTAAGTTCATAACGAAGGTCTCAAAGCCGCCCAGCTGCTGCTTAAATATTTTAAAAGAAAGTTGTAAAATATTCATGTACCACTTCACGGGGGCGGGGGGGCGGGGGAGGGGGGGAGGGGGTGGGGGGGGTTAGCACGTAGACTACTACCCTTTCACACACACACCATGAAATGTTTTGCATGACTTCACTTTCTTTCTTTTCTTTTTAATGAGACGTGTAGAATAAAGTGATATTGATGAAATATCCCAATTTTTAAGAGTTCCATTTGGGGTTCAGAGGGTTAATTAAGTAAACGCCAATGTGCGACCACTTGGCATTAAATGCCATTTAAATGTTTTAATATGAGGCAGCCATCAGCTCCCAGTTGGGTTTAAATCATGAGCTTAAAAAGGTGCAGACATGAGTTAGTGAATAAAATACAGCATTTATGAAAACCTACTTTTTATGTTTTCGAAGACTTTGTGAAAGACTGATTTAAGACAAATCAAGTCATCATTTTTCCTGAATTCGGTGCATTTTGAGGCCTTTTTAAGGATCCGCTGCGTTCGGGTCGTACCATTCAGCGAAGAGCTCGGGGCAGTTGAGGGTCTTGCTGACGATGCGGGCTCCCTGAGACGGCGGGTTGGACCAGGTGGTCCTGACGATCTTCTCCATCTGGGACAGGATGCGGCTCAGGTTCTCGTCGTCATGGGCAACCACGGTCAGGTTGCCAACTCTCTCGTCTGGTTAAAAACAAAGAGGGGCTGCTTTAGGACACATGATGAGCACGAGTCATGTTATTTTATAACAATGTGCATACTGTGTGTTTTTTTTTTTTATATGGATCTTTTTTTATTATTAATTTCTATGCACTCACTGTAGAGGCCAAAGTTTTTGGAGAAGGACTGAGCTACAAAGAGCTCAAAGCCCTCGGAGACGAAGTACCGGATGGCCCAGGCATCTTTATCCAGATCGCCAGAGGCGAAGCCCTGGTAGGCGGAGTCAAAGAACACAAACAAGTTCCTCCTCTGGAGAGAAAGAAAAGGAAAAGACATTAAAGAAGGGACAACGGTAGCAGATGAGAAAAACAGCCTAAAAAGTTTTATTTAACATATTTAAGCAAATTTGATGAAAAGAAGCTCAAGAAGTTTGGGTCATCTTTTCCATTTATGATGCCAGAGATCAGAAGATGCTTTGATAATGTATATTTTTGGATATCTCCACACACAACATTCTTCCAAGTGCCCACAAGTGTCCCCAATGTTGTAAAACTAAACGTAGGCTCCACGTGACTCTCACACACACACACACACACACACACACACACACACACACACACACACACACACACACACACACACACACACACACACACACACACACACACCTCTCTGCTCCGTGTAAACGCCGGTCGGTTGTATGTTGTGTTTCTGTTTTACAGGATCTGGTTCGTGCAAACGGTTTATTTTGGGCAGATTTTTGAGTTTAGCCACGTAGAATAAAAGTGATTTTGATGAAATATCAGTTTGGTCGCTTTGGCTGACGTTCGTCACACGTGATGCGTTCGAGAAGCGTCGGAAAACTGGAAAATCTGACGATATATACCCATTTATATATATTTTTACAGCTTAATTTTGAACATGCTTTTCAAACCCGCCGGCGAGTTTCGTGGGTTAATAAGAATAAAATATTCACGCTTCACTTCACGAAGCAGCCGGAGAACTGTTTTATAACTATTTTATGTGTGCCTAAACTATTTTTAGAATTACAGTGTGTTAAAACTAATTCATAATTACCGTATGCTTAAACTGTATTATAGTTACCGTGTGTAAATTATGCCACAGCAGTTAGATGCAATGTATTGCGCAATCGCGGGTTTTGTTGTATTTAATGTGCAATTGTTTTCATTCAAAGTAAATACTTTTTTTTTTTTTACTTAAACTTCGAACCACTTTTCGGCTCATTTTTACCAGTCGAGTTCCTCATGGGGCCGTGGAAGGAAAGAGGCCTCTTACCTTCATGATCTCGGAGATCTTCTTCCACTCCTCCGGCGTCGGGTCGGTGCCGGTGGGGTTGTGTGCGCAGGCGTGGAGGACGAAGATGGAGTGTTCTGGAGCTTTCTGGTTTTTAGGAGAAGGATAAAAACAACAACACTGAACTCTCGATCCAAAACGGTGTTTTGTGTTTAATGACGGTCTAAAAAAACAACAACGAGGTGTAAACATCAAATTATCTGCATTCAAACTGTATTTAAGTGGCTGTTTAAAGCTGTTAATCATGTGACGCGATCGGGAGATCAGGTCACATGTCACAGTCTGGTCACAAGTCACGTGACAACACATAGTTAACCCGTTTCTATGGTTTCATCAGCTACCAGCTGTGGCTCTCATCCACTTATGAGCGTCTTTCTTTTTTCTCTCCTCCTTTTCGTCCTCGGAAGCTACCAGAAACATTGTATTCCCACGACGCTAGATGCATTTAATTAAGTTACAAAATACCTAAAAGCTGTCACGGTTTTAGAAGATGATCTGTTTGTTATTGAGGGTGCAACGGATCACAAAACTCGTATCAGAAGTGGCGATTTGGCCGTCGCCATGTGGTTTTTGAAACCGATAAACGGAAGTTACCATATCTGGACTGAGGAGGCCGTAGAGACGCTGTATACGTCTCTGGTAGAGACCTGTCAATCACCTTGTAGCCCCGCCCTAAAGCATCCCCTGCTTTATGGTCTGTTTGACTCTAAATGGACCATAATTTACTAAATGAACATCATGCTGTATTGAAGAAGACTTGAAACTAGAGATTGAGACATAAACTCATGTTTACAATGTTTACTGAGGGAATAAATCAAGAGAGAAGTAGAGTCATTTTCTATAGACTTCTATACAACCAGAGGAGTCGCCCCTGGTGGTCAGGAGAGAGAATGCAGCTTTAACACATGAAGCTTTGACTTCTATACAACCAGAGGAGTCGCCCCCTGGTGGTCAGGAGAGAGAATGCATCTTTAACACATGAAGCATCGGCTTCATTCACTCATCTAACTTGTTGTGAGCCGAGCCAACTGGGGACGATTAAACGGTACACGATGATTCTTTTTGAGTCGGCCCCTCGTCAGTCGCCCCCCCCACCCCTCCTCACCTCCAGGTCGTCCAGGAGCCCGGCAAGGTCCAGGCCCCTGTTGGCAGCATCCCAGTAGTGGTAGGGCCGGATGTCTTTGAAGCCGGCATCAGCAAACACACTGTTGTGGTTCTCTGGGAGGAAGAAGAACAAGCGGCCGATAATTAAAACCTCAAATCTATTTAAACTGTGGTTACGTTTCCACATTTACTCAGTCGCTTGCTTTACAGCCGTCTACTGACCCCAGGTGGGCGCGGAGACGTAGACGGGCGTGGCCGTGTTGTTGACGCCGTTGTACCAACGCCGCAGGAACTCGGCCCCGATCCTCAACGCACCGGTCCCACCCAGAGCCTGGACCCCGCCCACCTGAGACGGGACGAAACGCAGGAAGAATTTTTAAGAAACATTTACTAAATGAAACAACTCGAAATTTTAACTAACCGTTATTCACATTTATGTGATATTTATTTAACTGATCAAATATCCTTTTGATCTATAAGATGTCAAAAACTATGACATCACAAGTTCTCAAATCCCAGAATCCCACAGCAGTTTATTTAATCTAAGCTTCTCAATCCATAATACAATTAAGTGAATTGCAGCAGATGCTGGTAACATTTTGCATTTGTGAAAACCTGTGAATAATAATAATAATAAATAAAAAAAGACTAATGATGTCTCATACAGACTAAAAACATCTCGCAGACCAACATTATTTTAAGATCACAGCTTATAAATTGATAATCAGATGAGAGAGAACGTCATTAATCCCGAACCAGAGATTGATCAAAGATTACAACAGAAGAAAAAACATAAACATATATGAACAATACAGTAAGAAGTAATACTGACACCAGTGCAAAATAGAATAATATATATACACAATATATATCCTTATCAATAAGGAGTGAGGTTAATTAAAAATGAGATAAAATAGAAAAAGTAAATTACAACAACACAAGAATAAAAACAAGAGTAAAAATGTAAAGTGTATAAGAAGTAAAATGCTAATAACTTAACAGCTAAAAAGTGCCGCTTTAAAATAAAATTGTTTAAAATTTTCCCCTGAGTCACCTGTTAAAGGAGGCTGGAGGCAACAAGATCATTTCCCAAAATGGTGGAGAGTTCCCTTGAGATATATTCATACACACACACACACAGACACTGTATATTGTACACACACTCTGCACCAGACCCAGTGTTTAGTGTGTGTGTGTGTGTGTGTGTGTGTGTGTGTGTGTGTGTGTGTGTGTGTGTGTGTGTGTGTGTGTGTGTGTCTCTCTCTCACCCTGTTGTCCTTGATGGCGGTACTGTCGTCTCCCAGGGCGACCTTGGAGGAGGCGGAGCGGAACTCGGGCAGGCCGAGGATGGGCAGGTACTCGTGGTTCAGGCTGCCGTCCTCCACGATCAGCCGCTCCACCTTCTTCACCACCGGCAGCACCCAGGGCTGGCAGTCATCGGTACGGTAAGCTGGAGGGGACACAAGGCGACGAGGCACTTTAAAATAAATCAACACTTTGTCAGGAGAGTTTTCTTTATTATCTCTACTTTTAGATAGATTATCAACCTTTCACAGCTTAAATCACCACATCGCCCAGTGTGAAATAAAGTTTTACTGTCGATGGTTCTCCTCCCCTATCTAGTAGAACATGTGATCAGGACATCATGGATGTTCTTCTAGTCTCTGATCATGTGACTTTGTAAACAGCCAATCAGGGTTTAAAGCGACAGGAGGAGAGCTAGTAACGTTAGCAGCACCGCTAACGGAGAACCAACTGGAGGAGAGCTAGTAACGTTAGCAGCACCGCTAACGGAGAACCAACAGGAGGAGAGCTAGTAACGTTAGCAGCACCGCTAACGGCGAACCAACAGGAGGAGAGCTAGTAACGTTAGCAGCACCGCTAATGGAGAACCAACAGGAGGAGAGCTAGTAACGTTAGCAGCACCGCTAACGGAGAACCAGCGGAGGTTCCCTTCAGTTACATGACGATGCGTTCAGGCTCTGCTCAGTGAACATGAGTACTGGCTGAAGGTAAATGATAACGTTCTCATGATGTGTTCAATGTAATCTAGTAAAATGTAGCGTTAGTGATAAACAAGAATAAATCCAGATGTTTTCACATGAATATAAAATTGATATTAGAGATGAATTATGAGCCGTTTACACTAAACTCTTATAATACATCATTAAAACTACTGATGACAATATTTGTTTTAATCAATAAAAATACAATTGTGTGTCAGCTGATGAGCTACACCTGAGCCTGGTGGTAGGGCCGGCTATAAAGACTCAACACCTGAACATGGAGGTCGCTCCCTTGCCTGGCACTACGGCGTAGTTGGTTTAAGTTAGTGGCGGTCTTTAAATAAATTTCTATTTATTTATTTTAACTCGTCTGGTCTCCCATCCATGTTGCAGCCTTTGAGCCGGGTCCTAACTTGATTGACCAGGGTTAGTTAACATATAGAGGCTCGTCCTCACTTGATTGACCAGGGTTAGTTAACATATAGAGGCTCGTCCTCACTTGATTGACCAGGGTTGGATTTGTCTTGTGAAGTTGTCTCTGCTGGTTGTGATTGGTTTCATGTGCAGAGGTCAGTCGTAGCCTCGTAGGCAGGTGCACCTCGTTTGGTGATGAGGTGTGGAGTCTGGTTGTTTGGGAGACATGGACGAGAGTGGTGAGTCGGCTGTTTTCTGTTAATTAATATAAGCCACTGTAGTTTTCCTGAGGTGTTTTTTTTTTTTTTTGTGGTACAGAGTTCGGTTGGTCCTCTATACACTGAGTACATTTCTGTTCTGTCCCTGTTAGGTTTAAGAGCGGCTTCCCTTTGGAGTTGGGGTTGGAGCAGTTGTCTCGGGTCATGTCCGAGGCTGTGGGTTGCCAGTATGTGGTGGCTCTACCGGGCCTGCAGGTTTTAGTGCATAAGTACCCACCACAAGTAGCACCTGAAGACTAGGGGAGCTTACTTAGGTCTGGTTAGGCAGTTAGAGGGACGGGACAGCAGGGATGCTTTTGCTGTTGGACTCTGTGTGGATCAGTTTGGGTTTTGTGTTCAGGCTGTTTGTTTCCTCTATGGCTTCTGTGGAGACCTTCTTGAGAGCTCTGGAGGAGTTACTAGAGCGCCGGTTGTTTGTCAGCTTTGGATTGGATGCTGTTGGTCTGAGACGTGAAGCGTTTGCTTCCCCTTGGGTTACTGATGAAATAATAGTTTCTTGTGCTTCCTGCTAACTGCATGTTTTGTATTTCCGGTTCTCGTGGTCTTGTTTTAGATTCTGGACTTGGTAATGAGAGCATTGCACAGCCTGTTGGGTGTCTGGGTAGAACCTGAAGACTCCTGCTGCAGTGTGCAGTAGGTCCTAATGGTTCATATGGTGAGCACGTTGGTAGTTAAAGGACACTGACACTACGACTTATTTGTTTTGAGTTGGTTGTGTTCTTTAAATAAATGTCTGTTTATTGCTTTTCACTCGTCTGGTCTCATCCATGTTGCAGCCTTTGAGCCGGGTCGTAACAATTACTATTGCTTACTTTGCAATTACAATTGCAAAGTAAGAAGATAATTAGTATTTTTAATGGTTTACAGACTTCAGAGCGGTTGAAATTACAACAAAGGGATGTGTCTGCTTGATATGGATCAATAATCGGCAATTCGTTTCGGTGGCAAAAACAATTATCCGGGATCTTTAGGAGTTATATTTGCTCCCTTTGTCTTTTGTACCGATCCGTGACTCTGAACCGTGATACGATCCGAACCGTGAGTTTTATGATCCGTTGCACCGCTATAAACTACTGTAACAGTGTGTGTCTATTGCACATATTTGACTCCTTAAGAACTCGGGCCTGTGAAGAGCTGTATCAAATATCAGGCCTTCACCACAGCTGTGGACGCACTTTAAAAGGTCAAACCAGCAGCTCGTTGGTCA
>JACSYO010000184.1:185000-195000 GCA_016806645.1 Ophiodon elongatus | reverse complement strand
ACTTCTGTATGGTCTCCACTTGCAGCCCTCCTGTAGCTAAAGTAGCATGTGTCAGTGAAGTGTAACTGTCTGACACACACACACACACACACACACACACACACACACATACACACACACACCTCACCTCTGAAAAAGGTCTAAAATTTGAATTGGTTTTCACGTTGTCAGCAGCACACACACACACACACACACACACACACACACACTCACACACACACACACACACTCCCTCTCTCACTCTGTCATTGCCTGGAGACGAAGAGGCCTCCTCCTCCTCCTCACCTCCACTCTTTTCCTTTCCCTCTCCAGAAAACACTCCGTGAACCGTAAACAGTGTTGAATTTCAAAGAGGCTAAATGCTCCTGATGAAGATGATTGAGTCAATTAGTCGACATGACGGACGTTTTGTGGCCTCGGCTCCGGCTGACTGCTCTCCGGCTGACTGCTCCCCTGCTGACTGCAGGCTTTGTTTACCTGAAAGGTACTTTTTTACTAAACCTTTTTAGTTTTCCTGCAGCAGTGAGCAGCGGTGGGCAACGAGCTGCTGGCCCAAGCGTTTGCTACTGCTGAGTGCATTTACATCTCACCTGCTGGGAGAGAACATGAATCCAGAGAGCGAACAGGACTTGTATATATATATATATATATATATATATATATATATATATATATATATATATATATAAAGGGCTGGTCCACCTAAATACCAGGAAAGAAAAGGGCTCTTTCTGCTAGAGGTAACCATAATACTCACACTGAGTATTACTAATATTTATTTGCAGTACTTGAAGGATCAGTGGAGTTCAATGTTTCAGAAATGTAGCAAGGAGGAAGTATAAAGTTGCATAAAATGAAAGAAGAAGTAGTAAAGTACAAACAAGTACACATCCTCTGCAGCAATGAATGTAACTGGAAAGAGTGAAAGTAACTGCATTGCTAATAACAACTGAAGGTTGCTGCATGTCATAATTATTATTTTAATTTTTATTATATCATTATGTATTTCTATTATTTTTATTTTTTATTTTTTTTGTGTAGCACCTTTCATACACAAGAAATGCATCACAAAGCTTTACAATAACAGAAAGTAGCCAAAATGAATGTTAAATATGGAAAAAAATCAAACACACCTGATGAGATAACAAATTAAAAATAGGATGAAATAAAAATTATCTAAAAACAAGATGGAGGATGCAGAACACACGATGGAAAAATAAATTCCAAAATAACAACGATGATAATAGTAAATATTTGCAGCTGTATATGATCTTTGTGTCGGCCTTTAAAGACTGTTCTCCCACTGCCCCTGAACGCACCACCTGATGGAGGACTTGTTGAAAACCAGAAACCTCCCACACGAGGGAATCATGATATTAATTAGCGGAAAGCGACCAGATGATCTGATTTCCTGCAGCTTGAAAAACAGCTGCTTGGTCTCAGTCAACACCCGTTATCCTGCACCAAGGCCCTGTGTGTGTGTGTGTGTGTGTGTGTGTGTGTGTGTGTGTGTGAGAGAGAGAGAGAGACAAGGGCACATAGGGGGCAAAGCACCTGCATAGTGACTTTCATATTGTTCTCACCCTTCCAACACACACACACACACACACACACACACACACACACACACACACACACACCCTCCCGCCGAAAACCGTCTTTCAAGCTTCAGATGTTTTCATTCCTCTGCATGTTTCATGTGTGAGACATCTGAGGAATGAAGAGGAAACTCTCACTGTGTGTGTGTGTGTGTACGTCTGTGTTGAGCTGTAATGAGCCTGTGGAGACCGTTCAGTGGCTCTGTGGGTGGGGTCTGGAGGGGGGGGGGGTGTCATGGGGGGGGGGGGGAAGGTTGTGATTCATTGTCAGGTTAGTAATTATCAGATTTGCTGAGGCCCCCAGAAGAAGTAAGACAAACAAACACACACACACACACCTTAACCAGGCCCCCGGGGGCCAGCCGAGGCGAGGCCAAGAGAGAAGAGCCGTCAGTGGGACGAGTTGACAGGTCCCCCCCCCTCTCCCCCCTCCCCCATCCCCCCGGTGGGGGGGGGACGATAGCCAGTGCTGCTCTGACAAGCTGCTTAGTGGGAGATTCTGCCTGCTCATGCTCAGAAACACACACGCAAACACACACTCTGACAAGCTCTGACACACACACACACACACACACACACACACACACACACACACACACACACACACACACACACACATGACAGGGCTCAACACCAACTTTAAAAAGGTGGTTGCCATGTAGGAGTAGAACGGGCATTGAACTTTATTCCATTGTCGTTTGATTCGTGCAAAAAAGATTTGAGATTGTTGTTAGTTGTCATGGTGATAACCAGGCGGCAACCTCCGGTTCTGAAAAGTGAAGCCGTTGCGGAAATATCTTGAACTTGCATTCTCTCTCCTGTCCACCAGGGGGCGACTCCTCTGGTTGTATAGAAGTCAAAGCTTCATGTGTTAAAGCTGCATTCTCTCTCCTGACCACCAGGGGCGACTCCTCTGGTTGTATAGAAGTCTATAGAAAATGACTCTACTTCTCTCTTGATTTATTCCCTCAGTAAACATTGTAAACATGAGTTTATGTCTCAATCTCTAGTTTCAAGTCTTCTTCAATACAGCATGATGTTCATTTAGTAAATTATGGTCCATTTAGAGTCAAACAGACCATAAAGCAGGGGATGCTTTAGGGGCGGGGCTACAAGGTGATTGTCAGGTCTCTCCTCCACATTCCAAATATAGTCACTTCTGTTTATCGGTTGCAAAAAGCCTAAAGGCCAAATCGTCAAGCTCAAGGCTTCAAAACATCCGTCCACAAACCAACGGGTGACGTCACGATGACCACGTCCACTTCACAGACTGTATATGAGAAGTGGGCGTGGTCATCGTGACGTCACCCGTTGGTTTGTGGACGGATGTTTTGAAGCCTTGAGTTTGACGAATTTTGCTGTCGCCATCTTGGAATACAGCCGTCCCTGCATGTCTCCTTGTTCCTGGTTCAGGTCTTGCAATGACTGTCCCACTGTCCCAGTGTCCCAGTGTCTCACTGTCCCAGTGTCCCAGTGTCTCACTGTCCCAGTGTCTCAGTGTCTCACTGTCCCAGTGTCTTAGTGTCTTAGTGTCTTAGTGTCTTAGTGTCTTAGTGGACATGCTGCCATTGACAGTTAATGGGGTTTGGTTCGTCAGTGAGCTGCGTGTCTCATTTCCTCCTCTCTCAAACGTGTGCGCACAACAACTTGTCAACACGGTAATTTACACTGTTAAGCTAGGATCAAGACGTGTGTGTGTGTGTGTGTGTGTGTGTGTGTGTGTGTGTGTGTGTGTGTGTGTGTCTCTGCCTCCTGGTCTGTGTCGACTCCGTTGACTGTTGGGGTCTCTGACAGGAAGTGATCCGTGTCGCTGCGTACGCATCAACAAACAGGACCCGGGTCTGTGAGGAGGAGCAGAGGGGGAGGGGTGATGGAGGAGGAGGAGGAGGAGGAGTGGAGGAGTAGTAGTTGAAGATGGAGGAGGAGGAGGAGGAGTGGAGGTGGTAGACAGGGTCAGAGGTCAAAGTGGGAGGAGGCTGTTGACTCACTGTGTCCTCTGTTTGATCAGAGGACTGAACCCTCATCAGGACACAAAGAGGAGACAAGACGGGAGGAGAAGAGGAGGAGGAGGAGTGGAGGAGGAGTAGTGGAGGAGGAGGTGGCTGAGGAGGAGTAGTGGAGGAGGAGGTGGCTGAGGAGGAGTAGTGGAGGAGGAGGTGTCTGAGGAGAAGTAGTGAAGGAGGAGGTGGCTGAGGAGGAGTAGTGGAGGAGGAGGTGGCTGATGAGGAGGAGTAGTGGAGGAGGAGGTGGCTGAGGAGGAGTAGTGGAGGAGGAGTGGAGGAGGAGGTGGCTGAGGAGGAGTAGTGGAGGAGTACTCGGGCTGCATGGCTCCTCCAGCTTCCCAAAATCTCTTCAAATAAAAAGTTAAGATAATAAAAATGTTCTGACTCTAAAAGATTCTTCATCTTTTAAACAAGAACAAAACTCATCATGTAAAACGATTCTACAAAAGTCTTCAGCTCAGCTGGAATCCAACGGGCACCTGAATGGGGGAGGAGAAGGAGGAGGAGGGGAGGAGGAGGAGGAGGAGGCAAAAGAGGACGAGGAGTAGTGGATGTGGAGGAGGCAGCAGAGAAGGCAGAGGAGGAGGAGGAAGAGGCAGCAGAGGAGGAGGAGGAGGAGTGGAGGAGGAGGAGGAGTAGGAGGAGGAGGAGGAGGAGGAGGAGGAGGAGGAGGAGGCAAAAGAGGATGAGGAGTAGTGGATGTGGAGGAGGCAGCAGAGAAGGAGGAGGAGGAGGAGTGGAGGAAGAGGAGGAGGAGGCAGCAGAGGAGGAGGAGGAGGAGGAGTGGAGGAAGAGGAGGAGGAGGCAGCAGAGGAGGAGGAGGTGGAGGAGGAGGAGGCAAAAGAGAATGAGGTGTAATGGAGGATGAGTGGTGGAGGTGGAGGAGGCAGCAAAGAAGGAGTGGAGGAGTCGTGGTGGAGTCGTGGAGGATGCAGCAGAGGAGGAGGTGGAAAGAGGCAAGAGAGGAGGAGTAGTGGTGGAGTCATGGAGGAGTCAGGAGGAGGAGTGGAGGAGTCATGGAGGAGTCATGGAGGAGGAGTGGAGGATCACATCATCTCGTCCTGGTGTCCCTGAACTGTCCTCTGCTGACTGATGGCCTCATTGTTGTCATCCCCACCGGTTGTTGTCAAGGTTACTGAGCTGCAAGACACAACTCAGGGAACAGATAGCTCCTATTTTTGGGTCTTCAGGGCCACTTTCTGAGGGTGTGTGTGTGTGTGTGTGTGTGTGTGTGTGTGTGTGTGTGTGTGTGTGTGTGTGCGTGCGTGCGTGTGTGTATTGTGTCCACTAGAGGGCACCTCTCTTTAAAACAAAGCAAGAAGAAGCTTCATAGAAATATGAAGACATTTAAAACAAGAGGAGGAAGATGGAGCCTTCCTCCTGCGACTGATGAGGAAGATGGAGCCTTCCTCCTGCGACTGATGAGGAAGATGGAGCCTTCCTCCAGCGACTGATGAGGAAGATGGAGCCGACTGCCTCGGGTGGGGGCCGCTGACTGGGACCAGCACCAGAGTGGAGTGAGCGTGTCCTGCTGTGAGAGGAGACCTTGGATCCAGCTGTCTTCACGTGGGACACGTTTACGAGTAGTTTACTGTCCCCAAACATTTATATATTTTTTATTTCATCATTTCTTGTCCAAAAAGCTGTTTCTCGGCAGCTCTTTATTTACAGCGTCGGCGTGCGATGGAGGAGCAACGCCGTCTCTCCCAATAACAGATTGTCACTTTGACGGCCGACGCCACAGGAGGAGCAACAGCCCGAGTCCATCCCTCTGAAACACTGTTTACTCCCTGGAAGGTCACAGGGACACACACACACACACACACACACACACACACACACACACACACACCCACACACACACACACACACACACACACACGCAACTTACATGCAGATTCATGTCCATGTTTGTGTGCTGACTTCTTTTATTCCTCATCAAATATCAAAGAGTCGAAGCTTCAAACCTCATTAATCATTCAAGAAAACTTAAAAAAGGAAATTGATCAATCATCATCTCTGGTCTCAGCTCCTTATGCTGTGTGTCAGTCTGCAGCGAGGAGGAGTGGAGGAGTGGAGGAGGAGGAGTGGAGGAGGAGGAGGAGGAGTGGAGGAGGAGGAGGAGAAGGTGGAGTGGAGGAGGAGGAGTGGAGGAGGAGGAGGAGAAGGTGGAGTGGAGGAGGAGGAGGAGGAGAAGGTGGAGGAGGAGTGGAGGAGGAGAAGGTGGAGGAGGTGTGGAAGAGGAGTAGTGAAGGAGGAGTAGTGGAGGAAGAGGAGTAGAGGAGGAGAAGGAGGAGGAGAAGGAGGAGGAGAGGAGGAGGAGTAGTGGAGGAGGAGTAGTGGAGGAGAAGAAGGAGGAGGAGTAGTGAAGGAGGAGTAGTGAAGAAGGCGTAAAGGAGGAGAAGGAGGAGGAGGAGGAGGAGGAGGAGGAGAGGAGGAGGAGTAGTGGAGGAGTAGTGGAGGAGGAGTAGTGGAGGAGAAGAAGGAGGAGGAGTAGTGAAGGAGGAGTAGTGAAGAAGGCGTAAAGGAGGAGAAAGAGGAGGAGGAGGAGGAGGAGGAGTAGTGAAGGAGGAGAGGAGGGGTATGTTTCTGCAACAGTGAGGATTCATGGGAGTTTTAAAGGAGGAGCAGTGGAGGAGAAGGTGGAGGAGGATTATTGAAGGAAGAGTAGTAAAGGAGGAGGAGAGGAGGAGTAGAGGAGGAGGAGGAGTAGAGGAGGAGAAGGAAGAGCAGTGAAGGAGGAGGAGGGGATGAGTAGTGATGGAGGAGTAGAGGAGGAGGAGGAGGAGTAGTGAAGGAGGAGGAGCAGAGGAGGAGTAGAGGAGTAGAGGAGTAGAGGAGGAGGAGTAGAGGAGGAGAAGGAGGAGTAGAGGAGGAGAAGGAGGAGTAGAGGAGGAGGAGGAGGAGTAGAGGAGGAGGAGCAGAGGAGGAGTAGAGGAGTAGAGGAGGAGGAGTAGAGGAGGAGAAGGAGGAGTAGAGGAGGAGGAGGAGCAGAGGAGGAGTAGAGGAGGAGTAGAGGAGTAGAGGAGGAGGAGGAGTAGAGGAGGAGTAGAGGAGGAGTAGAGGAGGGGTGTGTGAATTCATGGGAGTTTTAAAGAGCCACTTCAGCTCCATCCATCACAACCCGTCTATAGATAGATTGTGTAGTCGACAGCCAGCAGAAACACACACATGTACACAACAAGACCACTTCCTGTCACATGAGTTATCGTTTCCCATCTCGGTCTGAGGACAGCGGCGACCCCTCCCTGACCTTTCGGTTCTGGAGGGGGGGGGGGCTCGTCAACTTCTGGTTTCATTCACATCAACGAGGCAGTAAACAGACGGAGCATGAAGGATCTTTAAAACGGGGACCGGACGCCACCAGTTTGGACCCGTGAAGAAGAAACATATCGGAGAGAACTCATGGAAAACAATTAAACCCTGATGAAGTAAAGTGTGCAACATTTCGTGGAATCTATAGAATATAATATTCATAACTATGTTTTAATTTGTGTGTCATCACCTGAAATTAAGAATTGTTGTGTTTTTTGTTCTACACGGGGAGCGGGTCGTCTTCATGGAGTCCGCCATGTTGCACCGCCATGTTTTTTTCCTTGTCAAAAGCTGGCGCCTACATTACCCACAATGCAACTCAACCGCCAACAGTTTGGCCCACAGACTGTATATAAGAAGTGGACGTAGTCATGGTGACGTCAGCCGTTGGTTTGTGAAGCTTCGAGTTCAGCGATTACGGCCGTCGCCATCTTGTTTTTTTTTTCCCAACTGATAAACAGAAGTAATCATATTTGGAATGTGGAGGAGAGACGTAGAGACGCCATCTGTCAATCACCTTGTAGCCCCGCCCCTAAAGCATCCCCTGCTTTATGGTCTGTTTGACTCTAAATGGACCATAATTTACTAAATGAACATCATGCTGTATTGAAGAAGACTTGAAACTAGAGATTGAGACATAAACTCATGTTTACAATGTTTACTGAGGGAATAAATCAAGAGAGAAGTAGAGTCATTTTCTATAGACTTCTATACAACCAGAGGAGTCGCCCCCTGGTGGTCAGGAGAGAGAATGCAGCTTTAACACATGAAGCTTTGACTTCTATACAACCAGAGGAGTCGCCCCCTGGTGGTCAGGAGAGAGAATGCAGCTTTAACACATGAAGCTTTGACTTCTATACAACCAGAGGAGTCGCCCCCTGGTGGTCAGGAGAGAGAATGCAGCTTTAACACATGAAGCTTTGACTTCTATACAACCAGAGGAGTCGCCCCCTGGTGGTCAGGAGAGAGAATGCAGCTTTAACACATGAAGCTTTGACTTCTATACAACCAGAGGAGTCGCCCCCTGGTGGTCAGAAGAGAGAATGCAGCTTTAAGACACTTCCGCATCGGCTTCACTTGGCAGAATCGCAGGTCGTCGCCTGGTTTGGCTGGAGATTCAGGTGAGTTACGCTAATAGCGGCTAACGCCGCCTCAAGCTAACTTGTACTCTTTAGAACCCAACCAGCGCTGATCACCTTCAATAACTCTGCGTCCACTAAGTTCACCAGCTAGTTGTTGCTAACTTATTATTTTTTGGGACACAACGCTGATGAGTGACCCAAAACAGCTAAGCTACGTGATTTAACACCAAAACAATGAGCTAAAAGATCCTCAAACACACAAAAGATATTGATTAGAGCACCTTTATTAAAAGACTGATCTCATAGACTGACCGGCCAAAAGTGTTTGTTGTTTATTTATATTATTTGCACTAATTCTATGCTACTAGAGTTAGCTCAAAGCTAACGTTTATACATCATAAAGCATATTTGTGCACAAATATATTCAAAAGTGTCAGAACCAGTTAACAGAAGAGGTTTGGTGACCAATCATCTTTTTTTATATATAAAATGGTCATAATTACCAAATAATACAGGAGAGTCGAGCTAAACGTGGTTTTTAAGCCACCGAATAATTCCGCGTATCCATCAGTCTCATCCCTAATATTTATTCTCTCATGTCCCAAAACAAACCACAGATGTTCTCGCTGCTTCTGTGCTGACGACACAATAAGAACTGCGTGAATTAAGTTTTTTCTTTTCTTTTCTTTATGCTCGGTCCAATGTGGATTTTCCATTCAAATCTCCATTGACAGAGACGGTGCATCGGGGATTACAGTTTCTTTCTTTGTGGAATAAAAAGGTGACGAACTAAGCTCATCCTCTTTAAAGACGCCGGATTCACCGCAAACACTGTTTCACCCTCAAAAGGCCCCGAAGAGAAACCACATGAGGAAATCACCCAGCGGAGCTCCAGCTTTCATCCAACCGGCTGTAAACCTGCAGTGAGGCAAAGTTGTATTTCTCTTGTGTGGTTCTAAATTCTTCTTCTTTTAAAACTGTTGCTATGTGTTTTTATAATTTTTTTATTTTTTATTTTTACCAGATGTTTTTTCATGAATGGGGTGTTTTTCTTTGTATTGAATGCATAATGTGCACAAACTGGTCCCCAGGGCACCAATTCCGTAATAAAAAAGAATGAATTTGGCCGAATTATAATGAAATTTTAAATCTTAAAAGCAAAAAGTTAATTTGTTACAGTTTAAAGGGGCTTACGTGGCACATATGTCACACTTTTGTTACACTGAATTAACTTTTTTAATCAATTGTATAATTAACTGTATGACCAGATGTCGCAGGGTATTTCTATAAAATGAATATATTGCCCAAAATACATCATATTATAGATTTTCAGTTTTTTTTTCAGTACATTAAAGCAATTGACATGTTAATGCATCAATATTAATTATAATCTAATGTTGTAATACACGTTGTTCTGAAATGGACCATTCTGCGTAATGACTCCTGTCACTGTTGTTGCTTTAAGTTTAGTTTGATGCTGATACTTTTATACTTTTAAGTGACATTTCCAATGCATTTCTATATTTGTAAAGTATTTCTACACTGTGGTATTGCTACATAAACAAGACTAATATAAAGTTCCACAGTCGATTAATCACTAATTGATTAATTAGAACAGATTTTGTTCTACGTTCTCACATTTAATTACCCAAAGGATTCATTGATTAATCGAAACAATGAAGCTTGACAGATTAGTGAAAGCGTTAGTTTGTGTTTTCTCAACATAATAAAACTCACAGTTCACGTCAGCCCTCAAACTGCAGCATGTGAGACTCCATATTTGGGGGTTCTGACTGCTATCAAACGCTGCAGCGCTGCTTCACACCTGCTGGCTGTCTGTGCGTCGGCTCGGTTCCCTGAGGGAGTCCTGCGGTTTCCCACATCCTGCGACAGCTGAGCTCCCAGGTGCCCGAGCTCGGTCCAGGAGAAGCAGGAAGTCGACGGGGAAATGATACATTAAACAGACGGAGCAGCTGAGAGAGAGGACTTAGCTGAAGGGGGG
>JACSYO010000184.1:177500-180000 GCA_016806645.1 Ophiodon elongatus | reverse complement strand
ACTTTAACTCCGTTGAGAATAATTAGCTAAAGAAACAAAACAAAGGGCGGACAGTTACAGTGTGAGGCACGCACAATGGACCTGTCACACACACACACACACACACACACACACACACACTGATGAAGTGTCAGATGGAGGGCTGCCAGCATCACTACACGCCTCTAAAGCTGATTAGATGTCCAACAGGCTCATTAGATGATTCACTGGAATAAGTTACAGCATCGAGTTCAGTTGAGAGGAAACTCAACCTCGACAACACACACACACACACACACACACACACACACACACACACACACACAGCTTCACATGTATACATATGCATAAATAACACACCCATCACACACAGCCCACAGATGGTGTCATGCAAACAGGTAAACATCCACACACACACACACACACACACACACACACACACACACACACACACACACACACACACACACACACACACACACACACACACACACATGCAGGAATATGTAAACACACACTTACTCAAACGGCTTTGTGGAGACTTAAGCTGCTGATTCACTTCCTGTCCAAGAAGATTTCAAATCAGCTGAAAACACAGTTTAGTCGTCTTTTCCCGTCCTTCATTAAAACTGTTTTTAAAAAGATTAATTGATACGAAGCTGAAATCCCTTCATGAATATGGTTTTCCGAGTGCCGGTTACTCCGGATCACACTTCCACTTATAGACTCTAATATGAGCCCATGAGCTTCGGGCTCTGGGGCCAAAATTTCTGCTGATATTTTCATAATTTCTTCTTGGAAAGTCAAAGACCTCGGTGTGTTTAGTTCAGTTGTTGCTCCCGATCCTCTGACACGGAGGAGCGGCCTCAATCGAGTCGGATCAACATTTTGTTCATAAACAAGCTTCACGGCTTCATACAGTAAACATATACGTAATATAATGAGCTATTTAATGTTCTTTGGTTTCTGTGGTTCTGCATCTTGTAAAGACTTTTGGGAATTAATGCAACATTTCTGTTCTGTTTTTAACGTTTTATTTTTACTTTACTTTCTCATCAGTTTCCAGCGTTTGTCTCGTCAGAGATTCATATTTCAGTTCAGTTATTTATTTATTTATTTTTAATCAGAACTAGAGCAAGAAAATAAAGAAAAACAGACAGAAAATGTCACCGTTCTCACAGACGTATACATAAATAAATAAAATGTATATATGAATAAATATATATATATATATATATATATATATATATATATTTGTATGCTGTACATTTTAATCTAAAATCTTCATGATACCTCAATATAAAAATGATTATTAAAGAGGAAGTAGTGCAGGACTTTCCACATCTTCTGCTCCAAAGTGAGTCTATAATTCAGTTTAATGCAGAATATGAAACATAAGGAATAATGGTGACAGGTGTTAAACTGTATCATGAATACATGAATGGTAACAGATCTCTTCACTTTCTCTCCACCGTGAATCCAGGTGACGTCATGACCCGGTTTCTAAAGAGTCGCCTCGTGACGTCACAGCTCCATTAGTTCAGATGTCTGTGAAGAAGAAAAAAAGAACATCTTATTTTATTAACTGTAAAAAGTGTGACTTTGAGCTCGGGCTCGAGAGATTAAGACCTCGTGAAATGTCTTCACTCTGGAAGTGAAAGTGAAAGTTAATGGCAGGAAGCTTCCCCTGAGAAGCAGCAATAAACATCCTCCACCCTGCTGTCATCCCGGGGGGCGTAGGGATGACAAACTCCCCGAGCAGCGGGCGGTGCAGGGGGTCCTTGCCCCCCCCCCCCCCACCCCACCCCACCCCACCCCACCCCAGCCCCCTCCACCCCACCCCCCTCCGGAGGCTTCCCAGCTGTGCGGCCATGGAGCCCCCGGTGGTCGAAGTGATCTATTGCCGGTGTCCGTCCGGCCAGAAGCGGGCCGGTCCCGCCTGAGCGCGGCGCTCCGGAGGCCCGTGTTTAGCCTGATCCAGGAAACAGACCCCTTCCTCCGCCTAAACACGGAGAACCGCTCGCGAGGACCGGCGGCGGCTCTGCGCGAGCAGAGAGGCCCCTCCGTCCTCCGGCGGAGGTGGGGTAACCGGCGGGTCAACGGGGGACGTGCTTGTTATGACGTGCACACGCACCGGTCAACTTTGCCAAACCTTTGCGTAAAACCAAACTGCGTGCGTAAAACCAAACTATGTGCGTAAAACCAAACTATGTGCGTAAAACCAAACTATGTGCGTAAAACCAAACTATGTGCGTAAAAGCGAACAAAGCGCGCTGCACAATTTTAATTGACACTCTCTTCAGTTTAAGTATTTACACATTATTTTTAATCAACAGACGTTATTTTTTTAATAATTTAATTGCATGTCAAAGTAAGTTAAAGCACATTTTGGAGCTGTGTCTCAAGTTGATCTGATAACATTTAGGCCTCAAACTGTTTTTGCTTTTTTATTTGCTGCACAAGAAAAGTTGAACAAAACAACAAATGAACGGACAGATATTGTGTGCACGCGCCTCGGCGT